>PVIR01016666.1:0-36237 GCA_004026965.1 Petromus typicus | reverse complement strand
AGGGCACAGATAGGTACATATCGCATCTTTTCTCTGGTATGAGAAAATGAAGATGTAAATGAGTCCTAGCATTGTATGTTATATATTGTGAAATAGAAAATGCTCAATGTAAAATAAGGTGAAAGGGGAAAATGTTGAGATTGTAACAAAAAAGTAAGGAAACAAATTTTATGTATATGGGGGGGCAGTAGGGTGGGTAGGGCTATGGGAAAAAATGAGAATTAAGTTGTGTCTTATACTGGTACAAATCCCCATTATGGAGTGCAATCATGATGTGTATATTTAATGTACCAATAAAGATTTAAAAAAAAAAGGACAACCTGTCACTATCTGTGGGAGACTAAGTTGGAGGAGTGAATGATCAGAGTTAAGGAAGGACCTATGGGACAAGTCATGGGGGTCCTGAATTCACAGCACAGAGTTCACCCTAGGGAATCGGGCTAGGATTGCCCATAGTCCTTCCCCCTGCCTGATAAACTACTTAGATTAACCTAAAGAATGTCATATGGCAGAACTTCTTGTTCCTTGACACAATTGCTCATTAAAGCTGGTTTCTTCTTGTCCTAAAAGCTGGAGAGTTCTTGTTGGTTTGAGCCAGTGGGAACATGTTAAACCACTCAGCTGTTATTTGTTCTTCCTTCTCAAAGTAGAGCTGGTTAAATGCCCCCCAAGACCCATGCCACAGCCTCAACTTTAGACTCCCTTGAAATTTCCTCTGCTAGATTAGTCTACTGCTTTTAATCTCAAACCCCTTCAGTCTCAGGACATGAGCAAAATATAGATAAATTGTTGCCAGAGCATAATGCATATGGCCCGGAGTCTAAATGCCAATGGAATCTGTTCCCATCTGAAACCTGAGCCTGGTCTTTTCTATCTTTAGCATTCTGAGCACTTATCAGAATCTTCCCACAAACAGCATTCTAGGGCTGCTTTTCTAGCAGGCAACTCCAAACCTTTTCAAACTCTCACAGTGAACCACTTCCAAAGGCTTTGGAACCACGTGGTTACGTAGTTCCAGGAATGATATCATTTCCCTGGTACTAAAATTTGGATTAGCTATAGTGAATCATAGTTTACTAAATCATTGGTTATAGTGAATCATAGTTCACTAAAATAACAGATATAGTAGAGATAGAAACGGATATCAATCCAAGTAGGCTTTCAAATGGGTGACTGCAGAGTCAGGGGTGGAGGAGTACAAAAGGTCATATATGCACTGGAGAGTTAGATTCTCACAGTCAAAACTTGAGGGCCTGGAGCGCACTAGAGAATCTATTATAAGTCCTTGTTGAAAAGCTGATGTCTTTGCTGGAAGTACGAGAGAATGAATGTCCGAAGGCAATGGTGAAGACAGGACCTCTCCAAAGAAGAAACAGGGCACACTTCCTTGTTCTTTCCCCTTCTATCCCACCCAAACTAGAAGTCTATTGATTGGTGCCACCCACATCCAAGATAGTTCTTTCTTCTCCAGTTTGTAGCTTGTTAATCACTTAGACACATCCAAAACTGCTCCATTAATCTGCTAGGTCCGTGATGGTAAACCTATGACATGTGTGTCACAGTGAGCACAGAGCCTTCTCTGAGATGATATCATGAGTTTTATGAGGTTTTTTCCTAGACTAAACCCTCAGTGCTCAGATTTAATGGCAGTGTTGGTGCTCTGTACTAAATGAGTGAGTTTTGGGTTGCAGTTTGAGTAGTCTCAAGAAGGTCCGCCATCACTGTACTAGGCCTTTCTCAGTCCTTCCCAGTTGACACTACAGTTAACAATGACAGGCACGTTATGGAAATACAAGATATGTGGTAGGAGAAATCAAGGGGGCAAGTCAGGAGCGTGGCCGCAGACCATGCAGAGGACTATGGACTTCAGTGCTTAGAAGAATAAGGAGGGGGAAGGAAAGTCATTGGGGAATGTCAAGCAGGGGATGGATGATATGATCAAACCTATGTTCTGGAGAGATCACTTTGAATGCTATGGATAACATATTTAGAGGGAACAGACCAAGGGAGCTCCCCTATCCATGAAGTCACTGGTAACTATATAAGCAGGACAAAGGCCTCAGGGACTTAGGTCTTCTTTCTGTCAATCAAAGCATCCCTCCTAGGAAGCTCCCACCTCACACATGAGTTTAGCCCCACTGAGAGAACTGTTATCCCTCTCAGTCTGACCTTCAAATATTTTGAAGATGCTATGCTTAAGAATATTTGTAGAGAATTCAATATATTCAGCAAAAAATGTAGGTCTTTATGGGCATTTAAAAACAGGTATTATTTATGACATAACTTATTTACCAAATCCCCAAAAAGAGATATAAACATCTGCTCTCATTCCCATCCCTACAGCCCCACATTTCTACCAGTTTGTAGTGGTAGTTTATTGTAGTACCAGTTTGTAGTTTGTAGTTTCTAATGACTTGTAGGGAAATAAAATTTTACTTCTAGTAGCAGTTCAAGTCACTGTGAGAATTTTCAGATTGGTCCAGGGTGGATTATGGAACAACCTGGATGTCCTAGGTGCCTACTCTTGTTCTGAGAACCATAATTGAGTGCAAGAATCCGAAGACACAATCTTTATCTTCGGAAAACTAATGTTCATGTTGATTAGAAGAATAGCCCTCTTAAGGCAGTAACTATATTAGTCAGCTTTACTATTGTCGGACACAAAATACCTAACACAATTTAAAGGAGGAAAGGTTTATCTGATGTACAGTTTCAGAGAATTTAGTCTAGAATCAGCTGGCTGCAAGACAGAAATATCACAGAGGAAGGGTATGGGGCAAATACTACTAGAGAGGCAGGGGAAAGGGACCAGATATAGACACCAATGTCATGTCTGCATGATCCAACCAGATACACCCACACATGTGCAACAACAATCCTCCTAGAAGATTCCAGAGCCAATCAAATTGACCCTCTACTTTAACTGCCACAGTAACACACACATGGTTTAACTATAAAACCAACCCAGCAAGAGAACCCACAACAAAACTGGGATAAATATCACTAGTATAGCTCCTTGGCCAGGGATGCTAGCTTTTTCTCTCTTGGCTAAGAGAGTAGAACTTGTCAGCCTGGCTCATGCTCAGGCAGAATTATCTATGAGGCTGGAGAAGGAGATGACCATGAGCCTCCGAAGGTCCTGCAGGGGTGGGGTGGGGATATTTCTCTAGTTATCAGGCTAATAAACTCTCGGACTAGACAGATAAATCATTTTAGGCCCATGACTGAAAAAAGATGAAAATTTAACAGGATGTTAAATTGAAAAAGTGCAAACAAGAAAGGCACCAGCAGATAAAGAGCAACAATAGTAGGAAGCCAGAGACAAGGAAAGATGGGAGAAAACTGGCAGTTTGAGAACTAATTCCAAAAGAGCAGGTTTTACAGTAGATGATGTACTGCTACATAATTTAAAATCATTTTATGAAAATGTTCAAACATATATGAAAAAGAGAACTTACGTACTCTCACATACTCAATACCCCACCTCAAGAAGCATTCTTTCTATACCCTTTCTTTCCTCTCCACAGCACTATCTAATTTTAAAGCTAATACTATTATTTTGTTCATAAATATTTGAGGATAAATCATGAAAAAATAAAAGCTTTAACATCAAAACTATATCAGTCTCAGAACTAATTATACTCAGTTATCACTCTCCTTAACCTGATTGCTATCCATTTCTTACAGTCGACCTGTTAAAATCAGAAGCCAAATATATTAACATGTTTCTTAATTTTCTTTTAGTCCATAGGATTCCCTCTTCCCCTTCTCCCCTTGGAACTTATTTGTTCATAGTTTTAAATATAATTTCTTAATCATAAAAAGCAATACTATGATTTTACTGAATAAAATTTTGAAAATGGCAAAATACACAATGGAATTTTTAAAAATCAGTCTAGATCCCATCATCTAATATAATCAGTATGTATTTTTTATTTCTTACTAACATAATTCAAGATAAATATTAAACAGAAGGAAAGAAGAATGCCATCTTGGGAGGAGACCCATCATTCCATCCTACCCCACCCTTTTTGATGCTTTCTTTTTGAGATGTGCCTTTGTTGCATGAAGTCCTGCTTACAACTCCCAGCTCAGCTGATGTAGCATTTCTAAGAGTCTGGGAACACTACAGTTGAGTTACACTCCAGAGAGCACCTGCCCTTCAGAGGGACTCTGCCAATGCATACTCTCAACAGTAGAATCTGAGAGCATGAACATAATCGCTAATGATGAATGGAGATGGATGATGGAAATAGAATAAGGGATGGCTGGGAAAGGTCCAGGAAGTTGCTGATTTGTCCATCTTAGCTGCATGTGCTAGAAACTTGGTCCTCATGTAAGATGCTGAGAGGAGATGGGAACTTTAAAGGGTGGAGCTTAGTGCCGCACAACTAAGTCACTGAGATACTCCCATTGGAAGGACTCTTGTTAGCTCTTATAAGAACAAGTGGATATAGAAAGAGTGACTCTGACCCCTGAATCACTCGACCTTGTGTGTGATTTCTCTTTACCCTCTCCTGACTTATTTATTCTTTGCCCTTCTCTCTCACCACTGCTCTGAAACCATCAGCTATGTTGTGACACAAGAAGGACAGGACTCTCAGCAGAACTTTAACCAGTAGGTCCATCCAACCATGGTCTTTTAGCCTCCAAAACTGTGAGTTTAATGAATCTAATTTCTTTATAAAATACTCTGTTTCTGGTATCTTGTTCCAGCAACAGGAAATAGACTAATATAATTTTTGGAATCTAGAAATATCAAAGAAGAAGGAAGGAAGGGTAGATGGATGGATGGATGGATGGATGGAAGGGTGAAAGGGAGGAAGGGAGGAAGAGAAAGTGGGCAGGTGGGAGGGAGGGAAAGAAAGGGCCTCAGGGGAACAGAGGGTAGGAGGAGAGGCAGGAAACACCTTGTCAACCGAAGGAAGATGAGTGTGGGGAGGCTGGACTGTCCATCGGGTGGAGACAAGCGCAAGCCACTAAGCCACACAGGAAGCTTGGTCTGTTGAGTATGGAGACACTAACAGTAAAAGAGAAACCTCTGTGCACAGCGGGAGAGTGAGGACTGTTGACTTCTGTCAACACCGTCTGTTGGAACAAAGTTGTCTTGACAACCAAGAATGGAAGCCCTGCCAGTGGGCTCGTGGCCATTCAAACTAGAGCCTTCCCGATAGCAGAGCAAGCTGCTGCTGTCTTCAAACACAGTTCCTGCAGGGCTTTGGTCTACAACTCCCTGTTCCTTCTTGAATTTCTAATAAAAATGGTGCTTCAAATGCCCACTAAAAATTGTCTCCAAGTCTTTTTCAGTTCCCAAACTGATATGACTGCACATTGCTGGTCCTCTCCAAGGCATCGGTTCTTAGTCTGGTTATAATGTTATGTCTACCTTGTGTTTGTGTCACTGTGTGGTGAGAAGCTGCAGCTTAACCAAAAATGATCCTTCGGAAATGCTGCCACAAAAGGAGAGCGTAGTGTTCAGTCCAAAGCAGAACATCAGAGAGAGACACGATTCTTGCCTTCTAGAAGTTTAGAAATCTCTCAATATCTAAAGTGTATAAGCAACTAAGATCAGTCTAGGGAAAGACAGCATGAGATTGTCAACACAATAAATGAGCAAAAAGAAAATAGGAACAAGCAATTCATTAAAAATCAAAAACAAATGGCAAAGTGACAGAAAAAGCTCAACCTGACTAATACAAAATAGCAATGGCAGATGCCAAGTCTGTTGGCAAGAGGACAGAGGATACATTTCTATACTATCAGTTGGAAGTGTAAATTGGTCACAGTTTTTAGAAGGTAATTTGGTGACATTAATTAAGATTCAAAATATGCATGGTTTCACCCCAGGAATTCTGTCATAGAGGTGTTCTTCCCCCTTTTCATAAAAGGCATCAGCAGTGAACATCCTGTCCATTTCAGTCAGTCAAGACCTGCGAAGCCAGAGTTCATGTTGTGGAGTTCTAACGCACAATCCAAGCACTAGTAAGGACCAAGGCAATACAGAGGGTCACTAAGCAAGTTATGCAACCGCACATGTCAAATTCCATATGACCAAACAAAGCGCTCATGTTTTTCAAGTATGCAAGGAATGAGATGCCTGTATATTGCTTGTTCCTACTTCCTTTTTGCTCATTTATTGTGTTGACAATCTCTTGCTGTCTTTCTCTAGATTGATCTTAGTTGCTTATATACTTTAGATATTGAGAGATTTCTAAACTTCTAGAAGGCAAGAATCATCTCTCTCTCTGATGTTCATATACAATATATGAAAATAAGATTCAACTACAAAGACAGTGGAGGAGAGGCATTGAGAAAAGAACGGGGGAGATGTTTTTATTTGAGCAGGGGTGCTTTGTTTATACTGTTTTATAAGAATGTATTTGGTATTTGGATGACTAAAAAAAAATTAAAATGTTACAAAGAACATCAGGAAGAGGATATAGTCATCACTGTATCTCTTTAACACTTTCCTCCTTGAGAATAAATATCTTTTAGTAGTTTCTGACAGTGTTCTGTGTTTTATTTGACTAGGACCAATTCTCTCAATAGTTCAATTCCAAGTTCATCGTGACCTGGAAGGAACTCTGTGTTAGTAACACTAGTTGATGTATTTCTTCATGACACCAAAGCTATTACATGATTTTGCACTCCTGCCTAGTGAGGTTCAGATACCTTTAGAATGAATCTTCTAAGACATTTTCTCGGAGCCAATTCAAGCTGTGCATTTACCAGATCATCAGGCTCGTGGGTGATGTACTTTTTTTTTTTTAAGAAGGCGGCAAAACTTGGCTTGCTTTCTTTCAGAAGGCGTCATTTTATTTTTTCAATCTGTGTATCTTATAACCAGTGCTGGGATGTTGAGAAAATAGGTAGGATTGATGACTTAAAAATTAACCATTTCGCTGGGCATGGTGGCTCACACCTGTAATCCCAACAATTGGGAGGCAGAGGCAGAAAGATTGCTGTGAGTTTGAGGATGAGCTCAGGGCCAGCCTGAACTACAAAGCTGAGACCCTGTCTCAAAAAAAAAAAAAGATAAAAATTAACCATTTCATTAAAAGAAAAGGTAAAAATCATATTGCAACAGATTTTTCAAAGAAGAATTTCTAGAAAATTTGATCAGACAGGGTAGATCATGATATAAATGATTTTATTTTCCTTAAAGAAAGCTAGTAAAGATCTCTGTTGATATTCTGACAAACATAGAAGAGAGAGGAAAACACATCCCTTCCAGAATGCCTACAGATGTGAGTGGCAGATAAGTCTGCAGTAGTTTGGGGAGCATATTTATGGCAGGTCTAGGGTCACAGCATGTGGGTAAGACATGGAGGTATCTAAAGTCTTCTGTCCCAACTGCACAAATTCCAATTTGGTTTGTTATGTTGGTGCACTTTCTTATGTACAGTCGCATACTGATAGCTATGTGAATAAAATATCTAAGATATCAATAGCACCATAGTCTAGATCTGGAATGTTCCCCAAGTATCACATACTGGGGTGTGACCCGAAGCACTGACCTCTCTCCTTGGCTCCTCCCTTCCCTCTCTGCTTCCTGGTCAGCATGACATGAGCCGATTTCCTCCTCCCAAGCCCTTTCACTGTGCCCTTCTTGCCTTGGTGCCAGCCAACTGTGGGCTGAATCCTCTAAAATCCATGAGCCAAAACAAACATCTCTCCTTCTAGGTTCTGAGTGTCAGGTATGTGTGTCAGGAGGAGGAAAGTGACCACAACAGATGGTCTGTAGCATCGTACTTGGAAGAATTCACTATAGGAAAACTTATTATCTTCCTTTTCAAACACTTCATGGGGAAGATAACTTAAAGCAAGGAGAAAAGAAATACAAAAAACGGCCACTACAATACATGTCATTTGCCTTCACCAAAAAGAATATGACTCTGTGACCAAGGCTTAGTCACAGACATGTCAAGCACTTCCTCCTATTCTATAAGGCTCTTCACCTTAGGACCAGACACCAGCTCCAAGACAGCCCAGGCCAGGTGTCTGGAAGAGCTCCAGATGAGGGATCCAAAGCACAACCCAGCTACAGTCCCAGCAGGCAGACGGCCAGCCTTGACCATCACATATGTCATAGAGTTGGGACAGTTGTGATGATAATCCACTAAGTCTGCAGCCTGATCTTTCCCTTCTCACAGCAGCTTATGTCCTACAGAACACAAAATGGTCCCTGGGAATCCTGTGATGCCATCTAGCCCATCCTCCTGGAGACCACAGTAGTGAAGCTGCTGATCCAACCAGACCCAGACAGACCCGGGCAAGATCCCAGTTCTAACACTGGTCTTCCCTCTGCAGGTCTTGGAGGACACTACACAGGAACAGAAGCGGAATTACTACGGCCTTGGCCTGGTCCATCACTTGGGATGGTCACAAATAGCCTCGGGCCATTGGTAGTCCATCATGACCCTGCTAAGAACAGCAGTTTGCTCCGACTCTTGCTCAGTCAGTGTGCAACATCCCAGAAAATCTCTGAGGCAACATGAAGAGGCTCTCAGCACTCCCCTGTCCTCAAAGGCTAGTCCGTTCAGCTCTGGAACCCAAGCACAAAGTTGGATGTCTTCTAGAAACTTCTCCCATGGCCCTATCTCCATGGTGATAAGCGTGTTCACAGCTACAAACCTCGCAGGGCAATGAGCTGCTGGAAATCTTTCAATCACCTTTAAGTTAACATTACCCAGCATTTCTATGATTTGGCTTAGTGTCCCCCAAAGCCCATGTGTCAAAGGCTTGGTCCCCCCTTACTTTGAGAAGTAAGACCCTGTGGGAGGCCTCAGGTTCTTGGGGGTTCATTTTCAAAGGGGATGTGTGTCCCTAGCACCTTCTCTTTTTTTGCTTCACATCTATGAGGTAACTGATTCTGCTGTACCTCACTCGTCCTATCTGGCTTCTCTGCCAGAGGCCTACAAGGAATGGGTCTGCCCAGCCCCAGAACCAAATCTCTAAAATCGTAAACCCAACAACTCTTTTCAGAAGCTGCTGATCTCAGACACTTGCCATAGTGACAGAAAGCTAATGCAAGCATCATGTGACTTGAGAAAAATAAGATGATTGCTGGACAAGTTTGTAAACAACTTAAAAAATAACCCCAGGACCCTTGGTAGTTTGTATATGGATGGGCTTCTTGACAAATAAGTGCACCTGAGGCATTATTAAACATTTTTTATCATTAGTTCTGTCTAGACACATAAAACCCACTGAGTGAAATAAAAACCCTCCTGACCTTTCATGTCATATCTCTGCTCTCTGTTGAGAAGAAATTGAGACAGCATAGAATTACACAAGCAGATTAGAATGTTATGACACAGGTCTCAGTTTACTTAGCTACAATTTCCCCAAAGTTACAAACCTCCTATAAGCCATGGTTTTCTCTCTAGAATATGGGCTCTGTTGAGCTGAGCATGCTCACACATGCCTGTCATCCCAACATTCTAGGAGGCCAAAGCAGGCAGATTAGAAGTTAAGCTCAGCTTGGGCAATTTAGCAATTTAGGGTTAACCGCTCTGTTTTGTTGTTGTTTTATTTGGTTTCTGTTTTTGAGACACAAGGTCTCTCGCTTTGTAGTTCAGGCTGGCCCTGAGCTCACTATGTAGCCCAGGCAAGCCTGGAACTCACAGCAATCCTCCTGCCTCTGCCTCCTGAAGGATGGAATTACAGATGTGAGCCACCCCATCTGACATTGTTGTATGTGGTTACTGGGGGTTGAACCTGGCCCCTTGCGCTCTCAAGGCAGGTGCTGGAACCACTGAGCTAAATCCTCTGCCCAGGGTTAGCCTGTTTTAAAGAAAAAATAAACAGGGCTGGGGAGGTAGCTCCCTGGAAAGGTCCTGGGTACATTCCCTTGTACTGTTAGCGGGGAGGGTATGTGTGTGTATGTGATAATAACTGCCTCTTACAGTTATCAGGAAGAGGACAAAGCATTTAGAACAATGAAAACACACAGCTATTAGCTACTGTAATTTTTAGAGATATGAAATATTACTTCTGGTGAGAGTATATCCACAGCTTCATAGCAGGTGCGGTGTCTCAGAGGTCCTCTGCCTGCATTCCTTCCTTCCCAGAGCCCCTCTCACAAGGCCAATAGTTCTGCTTTGTTTCCCTCTTAGTCTAAGTTTCGTGTCAGTAGCACAGACCAGACATCTCTCCACTCTCCAGACTCACTTACCCAAGTGTCTACTGACCACGAGGTCCACTCAGATGTTTGCTCCCTCGGCGCTGTAAACTCACAATGTGGAAAATGTAAAACACACAGGATAGGACTGAAGCAGGTGGTACCTAGAAGAGGAGGCAGACTTGCAAGAGAGTCTTTAATGTTTGCTGAGAAGTTCTGTGCAGAGAGTGTGGCCAAAGACACAAGTGACAAAGGGGCACAGGGAGGGCTTGAGCAAGTGACAGTGAGGGCTTCCAGAGCACGGGCAGAGGAGGTGGCTTTTCATGTTGAGCACAGTGGGGGTGCAGAACAACAGCTACAGCGAGATGTGGGAACGGATGTGGGTTCTGCTCAGTGACCACTTGTTTGAGAAAAGAAGAGGATGCTGTTGGCTAAAAAGAGAGGAGGGAGAGCAGGACTCTAGTCCTCTCATGAACATTTCCAACTGCTGCCCAGCAATGAAAGATGGGCAGGTTCACAAGAGTGTGTGTGTGTGGTCCCACGGAGCTGGAAGACCACCAGACCATCCCCACCCAGCTGGATGACAGTGAGACTGTGTCTGTAGTGCTTACTGTCCATAGATGGGAAAACTGGAGTGCGGGTCAATGGACCCAGGGTAAGGAAGCAGGTGGTTCTGACTAGAGCCTCACCAGCCAAACATATGGCAGTGGGGATAGAGCCCAAGAGGAGTGCAGAAGGATGGGGCGGGACGGCGATGGTAGAGGAGGCTATGCTCAGGAAATGGCCTGCTGAGATTCCAGGGTTCTGAGGGAAATACAGGGGGAGCCTTTGCTGCAGGTACCTGAAAGGAAGTCACTCGTGAGGAACTGAAGCAAGGGTAGAGTTTTAGTCATTTACCTGGATGGTGCAGGAAGAGGAAGAGGAAGCCTGTAAGAGACCTGGTGCCAAGGATAATTGTCAAGAGAGACAGGACGGCCTGAGGCCTCACACCAGACAGGGCAACAAACTGTGAGGCCAGTGGCCCTGGGGGTAAAGAGCTCGCAGAACCCTAACCCTGGTACAGAGGCCTCACCAGACTGAGCTCTTCACATGGGCAAGGGTGCTGGGGAAAGTGGACCAGGAGGAGACGGACCGGGTGTAAACGCAACACCACCCTGTGGACTCAGAGGAAAGCATTCCCCTAGGGGTGGCGGGATAGCTTATGTCTTAGTTACTGTCTCTTGCTGCTGAGACAAAACACCCAACACTCGAAGGTAAAGGAGGAAAGGTTTATTTAGCTCACAGTGTGTGGGGGTTCAGTCTGTAATCGGCTGACTCAAGGAAGGAGAGGCCATCTCCCTCTGAGGCTGGTGTGCTGAGCGAAGCTGGGAGATTGTCCCTTCCTCCCTTGTCTGGCTAGGTGCACTTGTGTCAACTCAAATGTGACTTCACAGGAGATGGAAATGGACACTGGAAAGGCAATTTGTCTTGCTCAAGCTGCCTGACAAGCAGCAGACCTGGGCCCAGAGAGGCAGCTCTAGCCCTGGCTCACGGCTCTTCCCATCCCTCCACCCGACCCCCGTGAGATCCCTTGCTCTCTGGGTTCTGTCACTTCTACTGGACTCAGAAAGGGAAGTTCTACATTTGGGCCAATGGGACTTTAACTCCAAATGGATATTTTTTTTTAAACAGAGCATAAAAGAGTCGTCATAGTTCATGTGCTGCCTTGTGGTCAGGGCTTGGTGCCAGGAGGCTCCTAGGCTAATTATCCTTTAAACATGGCCCATGGCAAGGGGTCAGTGCATGAAACTAAAAGCAAAGAACTTTCCATTTTTTTGCACAGTAAATAATCTCTGCTTCTAAAATACTTCTAGCTGCAATAAGACAAGTAGAATGGCCTTAGCTAAGCATGGTGGCACCTGCTGGCACGCCCATCACTCTGGGAAACTGAGGCAGGAGAATTATAAGTTCGAGCTAGAACTGGAAAGCTTACAAATTCCATTTCAAAATAAAAAATAAAGAGTTGGGGGGCAGAGTTCAATCTCTCTCCTGGGCTCAATTTCCAACAGTGAAAAAAATGTCCCTGCCTTATCTCTCTGGATTTATAAAGATTTTGTCTTATTTCCCTTCTAAAACCAGGAGCTATTTTTAATCTTCATTTGTTTTGCTTTTTGTTCCTGGGATCTCCACATATGATACATATGTCGCTCATGACTACTCTGACTCTTCTGAGCCCCTCTCCTTTTTTTGATAGTTATCCATGTGGAAAGCCTCATTTTATGAAGACAGTTTTTAAAAAGCATAGATGCACCCGGAGACGACTGGACTTAGGGCCAGGGTGGTCCCATCATAGCCACATGCTTGTGTGCAAACCAGCCAGGCACCTGGCAAAGAGATGCAAACTGTCTTCCTCTTTGTGTTCCACCAGCAGCCCACACAGCGCACACTGTGCCTGTGAGACGGGGGAGTAGCTACTCTAATTTTTCTCCGCAGGTCCTCTAATTAGTTTGCAATGGTTAAATTTCCAGAAAATTTCCTAGAGCTAAGCCCTTTGGTGTCATACATGGCCACTCTGTCTGCTCAGCAGGGAAACTCTTTCTAATCTCTCTCTGCCCTTCCTATAGGACTTCATTTAAACATCTTCACCCCACTACACCCTGGGAACTTAAGCAAAGCTCCTGTCAGTATTCCTAGGTCAGCCAGCATGTTCTAGGAAAATGGAGGGCAGCTAGTAACCCAACACCAGCTGCCATGACTGGCTCCACAACACATTTCCTGTGTGTTCTGTGAGAAACTCTGTGGCTTGCTCTGTGTTGAGTTTCAATATCTGGACCCTATTATGCTTATCTGGTTACCTGTGGGACCAGAGGAGGAAAACAGATTTGTTGGGGATACAGGAGAGCTAAAACTCACCCCACAGGGCTCAGCTTTGAGTTAGGAAATACTCTTGAAAACTCTCAGTCCTTGAAACAGTGTCTGCCTAGTCATGCAATCTCAGCTACGTTCTATGGGCTTCATGATTTAGAAAAGTTTATTTCTTTCACTTCAGTTTCTTACCCAATGGAAATGTGATCACAATGGTAACATTAAGTGAAAGGACACACTGTGGCTAATTTTCATGAATGCAAAGCTCTGTCCTTGGAATGACAGAGTGGCTGACATCTGATCCACTCAACTATAAAAGCTTATAAAGATCAACACCCTAGGCTTCCTCATCAGAAAGCAAACACAGTTAAATCAGAGTAATCAAAGCAGTCCAGACTTAGAGAGAGAAAGGGAGTTCACATATGTAAGCTAGACCTTGTCCATAGCTTTCCGTTCTCAGGATATTAGTATAGGGATTCAACAGAATTCCAGAGTGGACTGGATGTTGGCACAGGGTTAGCAAACTGGGGAGACCTAGATCACCATGGCATAGAGGAATTCAGGAGCTGAATTGCTCCTGGGGCAAAAGGACCCCTAAAGAAAGGAATCTCCAGTCTCTCTGGGATTCACCATAGAAGTACAACGGACAGCTAAAGGTCAAGTTCATACTGCAAAGTGAAACACCAAGAACACCAGAACTGATAGAGTCATTCTAGACAGCACTGACATGTCAAATAAGTGCACCCTGTGGCCTTTAATCCTGACTTGTCAACTTCACTGGATTAAGAACCATCAAGTAGCTTAATAAAGAACACTGTTGGGTGTGTCTTATAGGGTGTGGACCACAGGTTCTACACCTGGTCCCTAGCACTTTCCATTATGGTTCTATTTCCCTGCTCTGCTCCCTGGCTGCTGTGAGCTAAGCAGCTCTCCTCTGCTGTCTTCTGTCCCCATGATGTTTTTGCCTTGGTGTCCACTTACCATGACCAAACCCTCTGAAACCATGAACCAAATCCATCCTCTCCTTCAAATTGTGGTGTCAGGTTTTGTGTCCAGCAACAGGTAAGTTGATTCGTACATACCCCCAGTGACAACTAATGACCAAATCAACTAAAAATGTGAGTGATCAGACTGTAAAATGGAGAGGTCTGATTAAATCAAAACTCTTTCACCTACTTCCAAGGAAGAAGAAAAAATCTAAGGAAGAAGCAGCTACAGAAACTAAGGTAAAGGATGAGAAATAACCAAAAAGAATTTCAAAGATCATTGTGAAGAAAACAACTTATGGAAATACACAAAAACTGAATAACTAGAGAGGTCATCTCTGATTTCTGGATAGAATTTCAAAGGTACCAAGTCTTTCTACATTAATCTGCTTATACAATATGATTCCAGCACAAGTCCACAGATATTAATGGTTCCCTGGATAAAACTCTAAAATTAATTTACCAAAATAAACATGACAGAGCAAAAAAGAACAAAACTGAGAATGTTATAGAAATGTCTGAAAGCAAAGTGAAGTGGGAGGACTTTCTCTAGCAGATTTTAAATTATATTGCAAATACTAAAATTATAGGGAGAAAAAAATTTTATCACCGGAAAAGACTTGATCCTAAGTAAAGACAGAAATGTCAAAAGCCACAATATGCATACTATAACAGCAATGCCAGGTGATGGAGCTGGATATTTTTCACTTTATAGAACAGTTTTTTATTCACTTCGAATTTTGGTTGGATTTAAGGAGCAGAATTAAGATTTATATTTCCTCAAGTAATTTGCCATCAACTGAGCAATCCATGCTTGTGATGAATGATGCTTAATCATGGGTCAGTTTCCTAGGATTCATTTCTAGTCTTCTATTTAAATTTCTATACTTCCAGGATTTTTGATGTACAAACAGCAAGCTTAACCATGGTCATGCAGTCATTCTTTATTTTTAAAATTTATTTCAGCCATTTTCAGTTATGCTTTATTTTATATGATGTCTTTGATCAAATTGTAATTGCATTTGGTTTATTGGTAGATTTGGAAAAATGTGATAACTCTAGGTTGTTCCAACTTCAGATCAATCAGAAGATATGTTATTACTTTCCTTAAAAAGGGTGTATTTTCTTGAGATTGTAACAAAAAAGTAAGGAAACAAATTTTATGTATATGGGGGGGTAGTAGGGTGGGTAGGGCTATGGGAAAAAATGAGAATTAAGTTGTGTCTTATACTGGTACAAATCCCCATTATGGAGTGCAATCATGATGTATATATTTAATGTACCAATAAAGATTTTTTAAAAAGGGTATATTTTCAAAAGAATGGAGAAAGTACATAGATATGTCCATTTTTTGAGTATATATATATATACTCATATGTAATACATATCTCTAATTGTTCTATATATTCTGTATATAGCCAAGAGAGTTATATCTATCAGTAGGAGTGATTTCATCATTTTCTATGTTTTCAGAAATGTTTTGTCTTTTAGCAGTCCTTGGCTTTTTAGACTGGATTTTCAGGAGTGAGATTTCATACAATCTAAAATGACCACAGACTCTTCTCCATCCACTGATGTGCCACCTTCAGACTTTCTAACATGAACTGACCAAGACTGCCCAGAGCTGTGGGTTCCTGGGTGGCGTCTGCCAGCCCGCCAACAGCTGATTTTAATCCTATTACTATTTTTGTCCTGTGAAAAATATCTGAATTTTAATTTGATTTAACCCTTATTATTTTATAAAAGTGATCAGAACGTGGAAATACAAGTGGATTGGACCTAGAGATAAGTATTAAAGTTTTTCTTCATATGTCACTTCTCTTGCAATAAAGATGGAATTCATCAGAAATAAAGCAGAAAATCTTCAGCTACTATCTGACATTATGAAAACAAAGCAAAATTAAAGAAACTACATGAACTAAACCGGGTGTGGTAATGCAGGCCAATAAGCCTAGTACTCTGGGAGGCTGAGGCAGGAGGCTGTCAAGTCTCAGCCCAATCTAGGCAACTTAGTAGCTTAGCAAGATTTTGTTTGAAAATAGAAAATTAAGAAGGCTGGGGATATAGGTCATTGCAAAGCCCATGAGTTCAATCCCTAGTACCATAAAACAGAAAAAACCTGTCTTAATAGAAACTGTCTTAATAGAATTGTTTAAGAATAGCAGTACTCAATGGAATATGTAGCCACATTAAAAAGGTAAAAATACAAGTGGATTTAATAATACAGTTTAATCCAATAGATCCAAAATAGTATTAACAAGTAATAATTATAAAAATTCCTGGGCCAGGGATTTAGTTCAGTGGTTCTGGCTTCTGTCTTGCAAGTGGAAGGACCCAGGTTCGAGTTCAGGGCCAGCTTGAACTACAAAGCGAGACCTTGTCTCAAAAAAAAAAAAAAAAAAAAAATTCTAACATGCCAACTTTCATTGATGTTTAATGCTAACAGCCTAAAGTTAGGCTGTTCTGACACCACCATCTCACCTCTGACCAGTCACCAGGCCTTGCACAGAGCTCCTGTGTGGCCTAGTGGCTTTTGCTGTGGATGGCAGCTCTAGGGGCAGCATATGACCAGAACCTCTTCCTACACTAGCTCCCCTAGAGTGGAATTTCCTTGTAACTTAAAAGATCCATTCAGGATTTGTATATTTTTATAAGCATTTCCAAGAAAAAAGAATAAAAAGAATTACTGATATATTTTGATACTGATTGTCAAGAGAATTAGGAAGTTCTTAGGAACTCCATCTGTATAAACTGACAGGTAAGTTTAATGTTATTTGCTTGATTTCAATTTGAGAATATCTTGCAATCCCTATTTTAATCTATTGGTATTTCTTGTTTTTTAACTAGAAGTTTGATCTACATGTTTCAGCACTATGTCTGGTAGATGCTAATAACTATTTGCCTTCTGTTTTAATTGTACCTCCTGAAGATATGGGCATAAAAGGAAGAAATAAGCTGAGTCTCCTCTATACCCTCATTTAACTATAAGTCACAGAGAACTTCTGGGACCTCAATAGGTATGGAAATTCCTGTTTTCCTACCAGCAAGAAAGCATTCAATTCTACAGGAAAATTGCCTGAGTGTCCCCCAGATAGACTCAACTCTGACACTACCCACCTAGAGACAGTCAAATGCCAAAGTTGAAGGTTCAGATCCCCTACGTTGGATGCTACATGAGCTCCAGGTTGTTTTAACTATGTTTCTGACCCACTAGCTATACAGTGAAGCTCTCATATCCCTTCTCTGGTTCAACTCATTTGCAAGAATGGCTCACAGAATACAAGGAAGCATTCGTGCTTGATGGTTTATCATAAAAGCATAGCTGGCCATGAAGGTGCACGCCTATAATCCCAGCACTTGGGAGGCTAGAATGGAGGACTGCTTGAACTAATAGGGAGACTCTGACTCAAAAAAATAATAAAGCCTATTATAAAAGAGATAAATGATTCCCACTGAAGAAGAGATACACAGGGCAAGGGGTGAGGGTCAGGGCCTTACATCCCCATACCTGCCCATCTCAACATGGTGCTGCCTTTTAGGAAGCTCAAGAATTCTATCCTTGGGCCAGGATATAGCTCAGTGGTTCTGGTGCCTGTCTTGCAAGTGCAAGGGCCTGGGTTCAATCCCTGGTTAACCACATACAATACTGGGCAAGGAGACTCAGGCCCAGCAGCAATCAGTACCACATACCACAGTGCCGGGCGTGGTGACTCATGCCTATAATCCCAGCTCTCCGGAGGCAGAGGCAGAAGGATTGCTGTTATGTGAGTTTGAGGCTGAGCTCAGGGCCAGCCTAAACTACAAAGTGAGACCCTGCTTCAAAAAAAAAAAAAAAGAATTCTATCCTTTTTGTGTTCCCAGAGGCTTCCCACACAGACATTGGATTATATTATTGATCAGCTCCTACACTCTTCCCCAGGGAACTTCCCTGGGTTCACCCATCCAACATTTCGTTCTTTTGAGTGTTTGAGGAGGCTCCATCACATAGGCATCAACAATTAAATGGCCGGCCAACCCTCAGCCTTCTCCCCTATTGGAGGTTGGGAGTGGAGCTGGAAGTCTCAGCCCTCGAGGCCTGCTTTCTGGTGAACGTCCCCATCCTCCAGCTATGTAGGGGACCCCAGACAGCAATCGGCTCCTCAGCCTACACTTTGAAGGCTGTGACAACTTTAAGAGGTGGATGGCAGGAAGGATAAATATGTATTTCACAGTATCACAGCCATTCATTCACAGGTTTCATTCTGTGATTAAGCACATGAGTACATACATGTTCATGTGTTATTACCATAAACAGTTACACTCATTCTGTGTGACTGCCTTTTGTTATCTGTCTCCACTATGTTCCTGTTTGGGGAGTAGTTCTTTTAGAAATAGCTCAGCAATTAAACATATTCCATGTCCTTGCCTCAAACAGAATTGAACGAGATAAGCCAAAAATGGTGCCAACATTTATTTGAGAAGAAGGGCTAAAGGAGACACCAGCTATGCAGAAGGAACTTGGGGCAAGCAAAAGAGGAAGAAGGAAAAGCAAAAAGAAAAGTAGTTTGGAAGACACGGGTTTGGCTGCCATAAAAGACACAATAGTGAGGTCCTTTTGGTGTCTATGTTCGTATATGTCATCCATGTTTCACTGAAGGTCATGAGTTCTCCATGTAGCATCCAGAGAAGCGATATTATGTGAACCCTGGGACCCTACCATGCCTCTGTTCCCACTAGCCTAAGCCATGCCCTGTCTGCTATCTCATTCTCTCTAGTTTCTTTGAGGTTATTTAATTTCTCTTCTCCTTGTGGTCATTTATTGTTATCTTCATATTATGTAAGTTCCATCAACAAGTGTAATGTCTACCTTCTACCTGTGCACAGTTACGTTTAAGTCATTTCATCTTTACTGCTCGTCATGGTTGTATACATTATGTAGGGGGCTCATTGCAAAATGGAAATGTGGGGTGTTTGTTCAAGAATTATGAGGAATTTTCAAATGACTGCACCAGAGAATTATACCATCTGGAGCCCTTGGAAGTGGAAGGCCTTTACAACTGCATCTTATGTCTGCAAAGACTGTCTTCTGTCAGTCTTTTCCTGCTACTCCCAGTTGGTAACTTATTTGGATTTATACTACTCAGCAGGCTGAAGACTTCACACTAGTCCCAGAGTCCTGCCTCTACTGCCCCTGCTCTGCTTTGAGCCAAAAGGGCATTTCTTCCATTGGCCATAATCCCTAGGTTGAGTCAGTTGATTTTCAGAAAGGACATGTCCTAACAGGTTCTTTACACAATCTTGTATATCTTTGAAGACAGAATCCCTGCACACAAGAAGTCCCTCTTTAGGTAGATTTGCCCAGACCAGTTGAATCCAAGATGGCTCCCAGCATGTTCTTCAGCCAATTTCCATTATAATCTAATTTCCATACTAAGTAACCTATCTACCAGCAGCACTGACAGAAGTACCACATGGAGGAAGGAGTGAAAGGGGCTGGTGCTGGAGTGACAGGACATGTTTTCCCGTTGCAGGAAAAGATGTAAAGACTCTACCGGTTTGTTAGCCTCTCCTTCCTCCATATTTATTTTCCCTGAATCTATAACCTTCCTACTCCAGTGGATTGAAAAGCTGATTTTCAAGACTAATCTTCCTCTTCATCCTTTAGCCAGTGAATGAACTTATTTTATTGACTCTCAGCTTCAGTTTTACTTGCAAGCTTCCCAACACTGAACACACAAGAAGATTCCTTTTAGGGGAGTCTCTTCTCTGCTGGCAGGGGGCAGCAACTCATGGCTAAGAGGAAGACCTAGAAAGAAACTGAGAAGGTAGAGGAAGGGCAAATCAGGGATTCTCTGCCTCTCCTCACCCATCTTGTCTCTCCATGTCTCAAGCAATATCTCCACTGCAGGAGTCTTGGGATTCCAGCTTCAGGCATATCCAGGCCCCCTGCTCCCTGCTCCTACCAGCCCAAGGATTTTAGGCTATACCTTATCTCAAGACGTTTCATTCTCTATTGTTATCTTGGCCACTACAGCAACTAGAACCTGAACTCTTTCATTTAGTACCCCTTCTTTTCAATGTTCCTGAGAATCTATTTCCTGAGTTTATGTAGATAAGAGGTGGTTGTCTGTTGCCTTCACATGCAAATGGACACTGTGTTGGGTAGAATTCATGAGGCACCATGTTTATTTCACACAGGTCTGGAGCAATGCTACTCAAAATTTGAGCCTGCCTCTCAACCATCTGGCAAAACTACTGAACATCGATATCAGGGCCCTACCTTCAGAGAACTGAAATGTGTGAGGCAGAGATCCAGGATTTGGCATTCTCCTGAGGTCCCACTGGATGCTGAAGCTGCCAGTCTACTGGCGGCAGTTGAGTAGTAGTACTCTGAAAGTGAAACATTCAATGCTGCGCGCTCAGTGTGAACCCAGGGCCTTTTCCCCAAACTCCATCCCCAGCGCTTCTCATTTCTTGTGACAGGGTCTCGCTATGTTGCTAAAGTTGCAGAGACTGGGTTTAAACTTGCTTTCTTCCTGCCTCAACCTCACAGAGTGCTGGATTACAGGTGTGTGCAATATACATGGCTCCCACCTATTGTATTTAAGCTTACCAAGTACATGTGGGTTTTTTTGTTTTGGTTTGGTTTTTTGTTTGTTTGGTTTTTTTTGAGACAGGATCTTACTTTGTAGTTCAGGATGGTCCTGAGCTCACTGTGTAGCCCAGGATAGTCTCAAACTCAGAAATCCTCCTGCTTCTGCCTTCCAAATTCTGGGATTACAGGCATAAGCAACCACACCCAGCATTGTGGTATGTGGTACTGATTGCTGCTCGGTGTGAGTCACAATACCCAGCATTGTGGTGTGTGGTTCCTGGGGATCGAACTTGGGACCTTGCACTTGCAAGGCAGGCACCAGAACCACTGAGCGAAATCCCTGGCCTTTCATGTGTATTTTTAAGACTATCTTTTGTAGATGAGCAAATTTAGCAGAATACAGCTGTCCTTGTATAGGGCTGAGGAGATTGTTCCCAGACACCCTTAGAGATACCCAAATCCGTGACTAAGCAATCCTTCCATAGACACAGAGGGCCAGCTGCCATGGCATGGCATTAGTTATTGATGATGGCCAGTATCACCAACTTGGCTAGATTGAGAGACACCTAGGAAAATATTAAAGCACAATTTGAGTATGTCTGTGAGGATGTTTCCAGAGACCATTTTGTGCACCAGCAAACACAGAAGATCCACCCTGGGCCTTTGAGTCTAGCTACATTCCCCAGCTCGTGTATGTGGGTGACACCATCCACTAGAAAGAAGGCACAAAGGGTAAAATAGTGGGAGGCAAGGGAAGCCCAGCAGCATGTTCTTTCTCCTCTTCCCTCTCTTCTTCCCAGCCCCCGCAGTGTGAGCAGTGTTGTTCCGCCACACCTTCTCTGCCGTGACGTTTCTTCCTGTCCACAGGCCCAGAAATAATGGAGCCAGCAAATTACGGACAGAAAGCTCTGAAGCTATGAGCATAAATAAACCTTTCCTCCTTTAAAGTGTCTATTTCAGATATAATGTCACAGCAAAAGAATGCTAATCAACACATTCCCCATTATATAATTTCTGATCTGACAAGTATCTGCCTTTCTTCCAGAGAAATATTTTTAAGAAAATATTTTATGGATGTATTTTATTTTTTCTGTCTTCTGCTTTAGATAGCAACACCAAACTATCCATGCTTGACTTCTTCTGTGGGCTCCCTGATACACAGCTCTTGGATCTTGGGATGAACCCCTCCAGGTCTCTCTCTTTGGGTGGCTGACAGACTGGGAATGAAAGCAGATGATCTGGTAACTTTGTCTTATTGTCTTACTCTTAGAAATCTATTGACAACCTGGTGAAAACTCCTCTGCCAGCTGTGGATCAGGCCACATACAGAACTTAGGGTTACACCAGGCACATAATCCTTCATAACTTAATTCTCCAACAGTGTCATTCTGGGCACGTGAAAAAGAGCCACATCCAAGTTGGCCAACCCAGAACAAAGCCTTATGCATTATGCATATCTTTTAAGGCTTGAAGGCACCAACAGGAAAGTAAAACATAATTTAAAATTTTGAAAGGGTCAGAGAGGGATAGTAAGAAGTTTCAAGGAGGTTAAATTCTTTATCTTGGAAACCCCTGAACCTCCCAGGACCAATGGCCCCAAACACTGAGGTCCAGTGAGGCTGCTGAGCCATTCCTATGGCAACGCCACAGCGCCTCACTCTCTCTCTCAGCACTTCTGAGGCTGAGAATTAGAATCTAATGTACACTTAGAGCACAGAATGTCTACAATCACTGTTGGAGAATAGCAGGCATCTCCTCCTGCAGGTTTCCCAGCACGTGCCACCATCCCAAATTACTAATTTCCTTCTTCTAAGTTTTACCCGTCTGCTTGGTTAAAAACTAGGTCACATATGGGCTTCCAGTTGCAAGAGAATCTGGGAAATGTAGGATTCAATTTTTCCTTTTAAAAAATGTTTCTAGCTTCTCTAGAATAAGAAGGATTAGAAGCTGTTCGGATTTGTGTTGAGCCAATTTGTAGTGTTTACCATAATCTACCAGCCTAAATAACACCTGTTGAGAGCGATATAAAGAATAAATGTAATGCATGTATAAAATTTTTAAAATTCATAGTGTATAAGAGGCATAAAATCAAAAGATAAAAACTGCTTTTGGTGACCCTTTTTTATCTTTTTTGTTACTTGCTATTATCCAATAAATGACCCTCCACTTTATCAGCACAATATAACAAAACATTGAAGGGTTTTTTGTTTGTTTTTTAAGCTAGGACTTCTCTGTGTAGTTCATGCTGGGCTTGATCTCAGCATATAGCCCAGGCTGGTCTCAAAGTGACAGCAATCCTCCTACCTCAGCCTCCTAAGTGCTAGAAACCACAAAGAATTTGTGATGTCACAGTTTCTGTGGCTCAGAGATCTAGGTCCGGCTTAGTTGGTTGAGTCTGACTCAGATTCCTCACTGAAGCTGCTGTAGACAAACTGCAGATCATGCCACGGTCTTCTCTAAACACTGGATCTAAGAGATCTTGTTTCCAAATCACTGCGATGGCTGTTGGCGGGATTCTGCCCCTCACAGATTGAGGACCCAAGTGTCTCACACTCCTGTCACCAGCAGCCTTTCCTCTGTTTCCTGTCATGTGGGCCTCTGGGAAGGGGTGGCTGACAATACGGCAACCTGCTTCTGTCTGAGGGAGCAGATGAGAGAAAAGGCAAGGAAGTGCCCAAGATGGCCGCCATATTCCTTCAGTGGATTCCACTGTATTCCAGTGTATCTCTTCAGTGTGGAAAACATTGAAGGAATATGGCGCTGCTCTTGCATTTTCTCTAACAAGTCAGGAAGTCCTATCTCGTGGGAGAAGAAGGGATCACAGAATGAAGTGAACACCGGGATCGGGGCTCACGGGGGCCACTGTGGAGTCTGCCTTTCTCCCTTCTCTGCTATGTTTGTCTCACCCAGAAGTAACTGCCATTAATTTTTTATTTCAGGGGGTTAAAAAAGAACTGGATTTAAGTCAATTTTCCAAGATTAACCTGGAAGTGCTCCAATGGTTTCTGCTAAGATTTAAATGTCACCCCCTCTTCAGCAGCATAAATGTCACCACTGGCTCTGCCAAGTGGACCAGATGCGCATTGAAACTCACAGCTTGTCTTCAAGTAAAAAAGGTAAACAGTGCAGCGACGATGAGGTGGAAAAAATGCCTCAGTGTGTGTTTACATTTTCACAAATGAAAAAAAATCCCCAACCATAGAACATATGGGCAATGCCTCCGAAGGAGTCTCTGAAAAAATAAAATTGCTCAGAAAACACCTCAAGTACCGACAGGGAGTCAGTGGCTGCTCTGTCAGTACCCAGGGCGCTGGTGTACAAATGACAGCGACCGGTACCTGCTGCTCAGGTACTTCATTCAACAGACATGGAAGACTCCAGAAAGGCGATTTAACTGACTCCTCTTCCTAGATGAAGAATCTTTGGCTCTAAGACATATGTGACGTGTCTATGTTCCAAGCCAAGCGTCTCTAGTTCCAAGGCCTTTGTCCTTTCCCCTTCATTCGAAGGTCCAACATCTATTGCAGCCTTTCCCCCATCATTACTGACTTCCCAGTTTTTCCCACAGCGTGGCTAGGAATAGTTAAGACAGAAGAAGCCAATTTTCCCCTGCCATTCAAAAGGGCCCTTCTCAGATATCATTTGCCAACTCCTCACCTGTAGAAGAAGGACTCTGGAATTAAAGATTATGTGCTTCTCACTGGCTCCAATCCCTTTAGAAATATAATGCCTCAGAAGGTCATTTTCTTTTTATAGAAACTGTCAAATATTTAGAAATCAGTCCTAGGTGTGTGTACACAGCAATGGGACAAGAGATACTGGCTTTTATCCTATTTGCATTTAAATTAAGAAAACAACTAAAAATAGCTGGAAGATGCAACTCTTTGAGGAACGGCATTCTACAGTGAATAACACTTGTAGAAAATATCCAAACACAACAATAAACCATGTAATTATGTTGGAGAGACTGCTGGAAATCAGAAGCTACTAGCAGTTATTTGATTTAGAAATTTGAGCTATTATTGTCTATCATTAAAATTTAAAGTGTTAAATATCACTTCAGGATAAAGCATTCATTTAACAGATATCTATTGATCTTAATACCAGGCAGAGAAAATACAAAAATAAACATAAGCATCTTTAGACTTCTACGAGTCTTGGGAAAGGAACGAGACATAATCAAATCAAAATAATTAAATATATTGGGAAGTATTTATTCTAATTTCTTTTCCAGTGGACCACAGTAGGCTTTTCTCCACCTCTCTGCTCTCTTTTGCCTGACACCAGTCACCAGAAAAAGTGCTGTATCTCTCAGAAAATTGCTTATTTGCTTTCCTTTCTCCTCTCCCTCTCCTCTTATTCTCTAGTGTTTTGCTATACTTTCAGGGACCACGGTGCTACAATTGATTATTTTCCAAAGGCTGATGTATTGAAGGCTGAGTCTCCATTTCATGGTGCTGTAGGGAGGAACCTTTAAGAGGTGGAGCTTAGTGGGAGGAAGTGATGTCATGGGGGGGTGTGCTCTCAAATGGACACCCAAGGCCCTTCCTCGTTCTGTTCACTTCCTGGCCATGAACAGCATATTCATGAGATGAACAGCAGGTGATATCCTGTGCTGTCACAGTCCTAGAGCAACAGGGCCAAGCAACCACAGATTAAAATCTCTGAAGACACGCGCCAAGATAAAAGATAAACCTGTCCTTCTTGTAAGTAATGCTGGTGTTTTGTAAGAGAAAGCTGACTAACATACATAGTACAGCAAGCCCCATCTACATAGAAGTAGCTCCATCCAGACAAAGTTTGGTACTAAGCCTACATGGCCACATCTCACTTGTTGAGTCTGTGTACTGAACAACGCTGGAGGTGTGCCATGCCCTCTGTGTCTCACTATGAGCAAAGCAGACATTCCTTTTCCTCTGAAGTTGGTTTGGATAAAAGGCCCTTAGGTTTAGGGGAGAAGAGATGGGATATGTCTTGCTTGGTCCTTCTTCTTGATCTACGTCACAGTCTTCAATTCAGCTTTTCAGCATTTGCATCGCAGAATCAGAAAGCTCACTATGTAGCCCAATTTGTCTGGAAAAAAATCTGAGTAGACTATACTTTCTCCTCTGTTTTAAATTATTGGAACCCCATGCAGCATCAGAACCCACAAATGCTAAAGTCCTTTATACCAAATGAATTCTTTGCATATAACCTGGGCACAGGCTCCTGGATGTTTTAACCTGTCTCTTAATTCATGGTAAATGCTGTGTAACTGGTTGTAAATATTATGCAAATAGTTCTTATCCTGTTTTGGTTAGGCAGTCAGAAGAAAAAAATCTATACACGTGCAGGGAAGATGCAATTTTTCACCTGTTGTAGGCAGAATCCAGAGGTATAGAATACACAGAAATACAGTCAACTCTCTGTGTTTATGTTCACATAGTGGTGTTAGCGGTTACATCAAACTTAGCAGGGATGGATTTGGATTTAGTAGAGTTGCACTTTGTCCTTTATCTGCCATCATGATCTCTTCTAGGAAGGAGTGATCTGTTTGTGCAGTGAGTGTAGTTTCCACATAATCAGAGATAATCCGTCAACTTCTCTCCACATAAACACAGGTACAACACCCTTTACACCTCCTTTTCAATAAGCGCAAGGACCAGTTTCAGTGATAAAGTGTATTAGTTACAAAAGGTAGAGCTAGCTAGCTTGCTCCTTTCTCTCTGTGGGGTGGTGAAATATTATATGGTATTATTCCCTCACTGGCCTCCTATGGTACCAATGGGCTAGGTCATATTCTATGTGTTGGGGTGCATCATACACTTGGGGTCCAGGCTGGCCAGTCAAAAAAGGCAGGAGATGTGGACATGTATGTGGGAAATAAACTAAGTAATTCTGCTGGAGACTATGTCAAGTGATGTCTTTATTAGTCATGCTGCCACCACTGGGACACAATACTCAATACCCACAAGTTAAGGAGAAGTTTATTTTGGCTCCTGTTTCCAGTGTGCTTGGTCCATGGTAGGAGGGGATAGCAGTAGAAAGCTGCTTACTCCATGGCAGCTAGGAAGCAGAGAGAAGGGAAGAGGTGGGGACAAGATTACACCTGCCAGGTCACACCCCAGAGACCTTTCTCTGACCAGACCCCTTATCTCCAATAGCAAATTCAGGTAAGAACTCATTAGTAGATTAAATTTACTGATAAAGTACAGCAAACCACGACCTAATCACCTTTCAAAAGTCCTACCTCTGGACACATGAGCTTCTGAAGGACATTTTAGATCTAAATCATAGTAGTCTAAATGGTCTTACTATGCTGATTTTATTTTTAATTACTTCATACTTGTTTAAAAATGGCATCAGTAACAAAAACTGAAGGTACATCATTTAAAAAAAATAAGTACTGGGTAGGGGATTTAGCTCAGTGGTTCCGGGGCCTGCCTTGCAAGTGCACAGGCCCAGGTTTGATCCCTGGTAACCACATACAACAATGCCAGGTGTGGAGACTCACGCCTACCAGCAATCAGTACCACATACCACAGTGCTGGGGTTGGTGGTTCACACCTATAATCCCAGCACTCAGGAGGCAGAGGCAGGAGGATTGCTCTGAGTTTGGGGCAGAGCTCAGGGCCAGCTTGAACTACAAAGCAAGACCTTATCTCAAAAAAAAAAGTCCTAAATATTCCATATTTCAAAGAAGTTGTTGATGAACATATAATATAACCGAAATGTCAGTTGCCACTGGGTCTGTGATTCCATCGCAGACCATGAGAAACCAGGAGCCATGTTTGTGGGCTGCTCGGTTTCTTACTGCTCAGCTCCAGATCCACCCCCGTGTCTGCTCTGTAATAATGGATCTGGGCCTTATACAAGGTGAGACTGAAAAATACAATGAATATTAAACTTTAAAATATTACCAAAAATGTCACATTGCTATCAACCCTCCTCACGATCCTCCTCCACACACTGAACACACGTATCCCATCATTCTTTTCATGTTCTGCAGCAGCTCCGGAAGTGCTCTTGCCCGAGTGTCTTCAACTGCACTGTCATGGCTGCCGTGATGTTCTGAATCAACACCAGACATTCCTTTCATAGTCACTGTGACTCTGGGAAAGAACCAGCACTCTCCTAGTGCCAGAACTGGTGAGTAAAGTGGATGAGGAGAGTCATCTTTTCACAAGCCTGCCTTTCTGTTGGATGACACTCAGCGGCTGCATTCATAAAATTTTTTACACCCTTGGTCCAGAAACTCAAGAAAGAGACCCTCCAGAACTGCTTCTGAAAGTAGCAAAAGCAATGGGATCAGTATGACTGAAGCAAGAGGTAGTATTCTGAGGTGGACTCATGGTGCTGTGTTTTTTACTGTAATAAATGTTTGAAATAATTTAAATAGTCGCTATATTTTTTACTATTCCTTATATGTACTTTTTTCAGCTGATGTGGCATTAAGCTTTATAGAGACCTCTGAAAAGACTTTGTAGGATGAAGGGCTTTCTCTTCCTGATCCTACTGTGGCTCATTCATCTATGGACAATGCACTATTTTTCCCAATTACTTTCATGCTCTGTTCTCAGAGGAGCTGTTTGCCTTGTATTCTCTGTATCCTTCACCATAGGTAGTAGTCATGTAAACAGACATTCCAAAAAAGTGTGGGCCCATGTCCAGCCAACCTCCCTGCTCCCCACACCTTCCTCAGCCTGCATCATGTCCATGTGCATGCTTCTACGGGGATGGTCACCCGGTGAGCAGCTGCCTTTCCTTTGCACTCAGCCAGCCAGAGACTCCAGCTCAAGCCCTATTCATAGCAGATTCCTGCAGAGGGATGTCATTTCTGCTTCTTTCCAGTAGCAGCTGCAGCAATACCCCAACCCCTGGCATCTAACTTTGGCTGGAGGGTTGATTCACTGGCCCTCCTGATGGAAGCAGGACATACGCCAGGCCTCACTCCTGTGACTCTCCCCACCCACTGTGGTAAACCTGCCTAGAAATGTGGACTAGCTCCAGTTTGCACAATCCTGTAACTTCTCCACTGGGTACATATTTGTCAATGAATTCTGAATCTGCCTTCCAAAACCCTCTTCCCCATTTGTTCTTGCTTTGTATATTTCCCTCAGCACTTTAGATTGCTGTCTTCCTAGTTATTTCACTATCACAGGTTAATAACTCTTTATATCCAATCAAAGGGAAATACACATTTTCTGCAAAGGACCAAACATTTTAGACTTCAGTGTCTACGCATGTGTCACAGATATGCTTCCACCACTGTAACACGTAAGCAGCCCAGACAATATGCCAGTGAATGGGAGTGGCTATGTTACTATCATGTCTTATGTTTACAAGTAGGTCAAGTGTGGCCCTTGGACAAAGTTGGCTAATCTCTATACCCAACTTCCTCTATTTAAATTACTGAATGTTTTCTATCTCCTTATTGGTCCAGACTGCTAAGTTCAAACTTGAAAGCAGAGGCAAAAACTGTCGGTGATCTACTCAAATCATCCATTTAAATCGTCCCAGAATATCTGTTAGTAGACTGCTACTCAGAGCTGCACAAATCCCTACTACTGAATGCCAGTGTCCCTGAGCCACCAGCCTCAGGGGCATCACTTAGCCCAGTGACAGAGAACCTTTTGGAGATGCATGCCCACACACGACACTGCAACCCAGAGATCGCTTATCTATTGTAAAGTGCCAACATTGCAATTAAACTCAAATACTGAGGTTTTACTTTAGGGGAAAAAACCCAGCTCTATATTAACATGATTTGTCTCAAAAGAAAAACAAAACACGTGCCGTAGGCTCGCCAACAATGCCTTAGCCAGTGACTAATAGGGGAAGGTGTAGAAATACCCAGCTCCCTAGTCCCTCCCTGGGATAATTCTGGGCAGGTTTTGGCGTGGATGCCAGAGCTTCCTACAAGGCTAAGCCCGCATGCTAGTTGGCTCAGGAACTACTTGTCCCTGCAGCTCTCTTCCCACTCCCCTGTGGGTTCCTGAAAGTCCAAACAATCTGCGTGTACTCAGTCAGCCTCAGCATCTGCTCCTGGGGGAAACTCTGTCAAGAAAAGGATAGATCATTTTGTTGTTATTGTTGTTCTTGGACTAATATAAATATGCACTTTGATCCAGTACAAAGTCATGGTTAAAGGAAACAGTGTTCTTGCTAAAGAAAGAAACCTGTGGAACATTTAATTTACAATGATAGTCAAACATATAATTAAAAATAGAAGCCAGACTTGTCAATTTTTAAAATGCTTTTGTATGAATCACTGCAGTTGAACTGCTCTGTGTGTATACGTGTGTGTGTCTCAAACGAAAAACACTGATGAAAACAATATTGGTTTTTGTCTCTGTGCTATCAAGAATCAATAGAGCTTGGAAACATTCATGCCTTTATAAAACTAGCACTCTCCCATGGATTACTGATTCTTCACTGCTCATTGGGAGGAAGGATGAGAAGTGATTTGTGAATCATAATGTACTGGTGTCTGCATACATGGGGACACCAGCAAAAGGCAGCCCCGGAGGACCAGTCTGTCTTGGGTAACGTCACGTCTCACCACCCAGCTCTGAAAGCTGACGGAGTGGCTAAGACCGGTGTGAGATTACTGGGAAAGGAGATTCTGTCCACTTAATGCTGACTTCAAGTCAAGCAGAGCTTGTAACAGACCGTCAGGTGGCTGTGTGGAGAGTGTTGATTTGTGGTCACAGCTTGTTTTCCCCTTTAATCAGTTTCTCAGCCAGGACAGCATTCGGGGACATTAAAATACTAACAGCAGCTACATTCTGCATTGGCACAGGATCAGCCGTATGTGACAAACAGGGCCTTTGGCTTATTAGAGCTGGTGTCAGCAGGTGGCCTGGCTCATACCCTCAGATTGTGTATACAGAGCCCAAAAGAGGAACCGTCATGAGATTTACTTCTTGGATTCCTATGGATTGTGCAGTCTCTGGGATTTTTTTCTTCCTTCCTCCCATGTATCTTCTTGACCTTTGACTGCTAATCAACTTAACCCTATACTATACTGAAGATTTCAGGAGCTAAAGTGTGGTTTCATTCACAGTGAGTGATGGAATTTATTTTACTCAGATAGATAGAATTTATTTTACTCAGATAGATAAAGAAGCCTGAAAGTCTAATATGAGGCTGAGCTAATGTGGATTCTGATCACATGCATCACTTGAGGCCAAACATTTTATCTTTTCTTCCTTAGGTACTTTTTCAAGAGCATCACAGTCTGATAGTTGGATTCAGGAGTGGTCATGTGACTTGTATAGACCAATGAAATAAGGGTGTAACCGATATGTATTACTTCTGGACACAGAAACATCCAGAAACAATATGTAATCTGTCATGGCTCTCTCTCCGCTGCCCCAATGACTGGGAATATTTTAAATATTTCAGGTGGATGTTATACCACGAGCTATCCCAGGATGAAGACAAAATGGAACAGAGGCAGACAGCCAAGTCACAATACATATATGTTGTGAGTGAATAATATTTATCATTGTAAGTCACTAAGGCGTGGGTTGTTACTGTCACATAACCTAGCCTTTTCTGACATTATTATTATAAATCCAAAGTTAGGAATAAAATATAGGTGTGTCTAGATGCTTTATAAAAATCAGGATTGCCTCATTCAATGGGCAGAGATATAGAGATGGGCAAGATTCATTTGAGATTTAGATGATCAAATAGACTCAAAACTTGACACAGTGATTTTTTATACTGGGGAGAAGCCTCAAAAAGAAATTATAGTAAGGAAAATGAATGTCTAAAGTCCAAATCAAAGAGAAAAGAAGTAGAAAGTGGAGAGCATTCAGTTCATACAGCAGTATCAGCTCTGGGTAAGCTAGAGAGGACACAGGACTAGCCTATGTATTGGTTATATTTTTAACTCTGGTGGATCTGCTTGAAAAGAATGGGGAACAAGAGCAGGAATCTAGACTTTAAAAGCAGAGCCTCCCACGAAAGGAGAGAAGCAGAGAGATGCTGAAGGCATCTTCTATGCTGCAGAAGGCACAGAAGTTCCTGCACAATTGGAATTCAAGAATCTGATATTTGCTTTGCTTTTTCTCACATGATGCCTTTCCTGGGGTAATGGAGGTCTTGCCTGGTGACCTACATCCATAAAGGTCAGGCTCATCGTAGCACTGTAAGAAAACAGACCCTTGTGCTATTGCTTTATGACCCCACCTTCACCTCTACTAACACAATGCACTTTGATTTTTCTTTTTGCTGCTCTTCCTACAGGAATGATTTTGGTATGTGGTGTTTGTGTGACTGATTGGGCAGACAATCATTGGGGATTCCTATGCCTCATCTTTTAAGTCACACTATGCATATAAATAGGGATAGATGCATGTATTACTCAGCATTTCCATTGCTGGGACACAATACATAATACTCAAAACTTAAAGTAGGAGAGGTTTATTAATTTGTCTCATAGATCCAGAGGAGTCAGTCCCTGCTTGGCTGGCTCTGAGACAGGAACAGGATGTGATGGAGCAGAGCTGCTTAGTTCCCGGCATCTGGGAAGCGAGCAGGGGAACAGCTCCAGAGAAGAAGGGGCCTGGGCCAGATATAGCCCCCAAGGTCACACCTCCATGACCTTCCCAGATACAGGTGAGCAAATAACAAAGCCAGTCTAGGTGACACAATCAAGCTAACCTGTCATAATACGTATTGGACATCATTGGCTAGAGGACCAGGTAAGTGAACAGAAGTGACTGTTTTGTCTTACAGCAGTTTTCCAAGAAATAATTGGAGGGGCATAATGTGCAGCTGGGATAAACAGGGACCAGCCAGGGTTAGTTTGTGGCAGCCATAGTAAGATGTACAGACACTGAAGAAAATAAATGGAGTATCCCAGGGGAACACTGAAAGCTCTGCCTGAAGTCCTGTCCAGCAGTATGGGCTAAGAGAAGATGTCACCTAGATACAGTGAAAAACAGGAGATAGACTTTTTAAAAAGGCAGTAGATATGAATAACATAATTTGGGACAGAACGGGTAAGTTGTTTTCCTTTCCCCATGACTGTTTTTGTGCACAAACGTGTGTGTACACAAAGATGCACAGAAACACACAAAACCAAAGGGTGATTGGAAGATGCTGACTGAGTTAGCATTGATAAACTGCCCAGTTATTGCCAAGAAATGGATAACAGGGGCCAAATGCACCAGAGCAGTGGTAGCGAACCAATGGCTCACATGCTATAGCCAGCTATTGTTAACTCTCAAAGGTCTAGAAGAACTGTTTGCTGGCCCTGTTGGGTGAAGACACAGGAAGAGCTGGAAGAGGAGAGGAAATTTGAGGAGCAGGACTTGGGCAGGAGGTAGGAAAACACATGCTATCTCTGGTTCTTCATTTTTAAGATGCTGAAGGAATCCATTTGCCTTCAAAGCTCCATACCTTTAGGGACTCCTCAGTCTGTTGTAGCCACTGTTTCTGCAGGACTATAGACCCCTGCGGTACAAGAGTTGGTGTCCTGCCTGTTATGCCAGGTATCTAGATGGTCCCAAAGCTTCATGTGGTCATAGCTGGGGTTTTTCAGAGCTGGTTTAATTAAAATGTGTGATACTGGGATTAAGGGTGTGTGATAATGAATTATTCCACTTGCTGGTTTAACATTGTTCTGACTGTGGATGACAGGAAGGCCCAGCCTGGGTGTGGGGGATATCACCAAAAGGCTTGTATCCTGGGTGGGAAAAAGCAAAAAAGAAGTTGTTTCTTTGTTTTTTCTGCCTGCTCTGTCTCAGATGGTTTCTCTTCTGTGATGCTCTTTTGCCAACCCACCATGCCTTGGAGTCAGCCAATTATGGATTGAACCCTCTACAGATTGTGAGCTAAAATAAAGCCTTTCCTCTTTTGAGTGCTGAATATTTTATTCTAGCAACAAGAGGAGTAACTAACACACCTCCACAACACTTTCAATGACTGATGGGGAGGATAGTATGGCTGATAGGATGACTGCCGGGTCCTCTGCATAAAACCCACACACTTGTGAGGCTCTGGAGACCATCTGCAGAGTTCTCTTGAAGGTTTTACCTATAGCCATTTGTAAAGGAATCTGCCTAGAAACTCAAGTTTGCTTGCCTCTTTCCCCTCTACCTCCTTGTGCCCTCCCCTCATAGCCTTAAGGTCCATCACGTACATCCAAATCATTAACTCAGGGGAATCCATCTCAAGATAGTGGATGACTCTTGACTACTCTTTACTGGAGTTGGCTGAGAGAGACAATCTCTAGTAAGGAGACTGGTAGTGCTGCTGAGTATCAAAGCCAGGAAATGTGGATAAAAGCGAAGGTGTGGCCTTCCTCTACTTCCTCACCAGCTGGCCAGCTCATGGAAACACACACATTGTCTTACTGATGCTACCGAGAGAGGAGAACACAAAGATGTGTGCAAATATAATTGAGGTCAGTAAGTGGTTAAGAAAAAAGAACTTGGAATGGGAAAGATTTTGACAAGGCAACTATGAGCTGTGACTAAGGTAATACTTCAACAGACTGGCTTTCTAATGAGATGAAGTTTTAAAATAAAACTGACCAGAGTAATCAGACGAGAAAGAAATTCTATACTGAGAGGGAATAGGGTTTATAATATACAGTGGGTGTTTATATATTATAGCAAAAGATGCATTATTATTAATCTTCTTCATTTGGAACACATGCATCCCTTTACTCTTCCCCCCCATGTAACACAGTGGTTTCGCTATCCTTTAATTACTTCCTCTCAAACTACTACCTTGCAAAGTTCCAGTTTGGAGTAACTGGGGCCAATAAGTAGTTCCACTCTTCTCTCTTGTAATTAAGAACTCAATAAATTAAAAGAGAAGGTGAAAGACAGAAGGGAACAATACTCACTTTTTATTATACATGGTTAACTTCAGCTGTGCGGTTAACAGTAAGCTTCCTGATCATGGATTGTAAAATTAAGTACATTTTTCTGCATGAACAGAAACAAGCTTTCTCATGAAAAACTCAGAGGAGCAGATCAGAATGCACTTTCAGGGCCCACATGGGAGATAAGTGAGGAGGAGGTGGGTATTCATGAGCAAGCTCTCCTACTAATCAAATGAGCTGTTCGTGCCAGGGAAGGAGAGAGAAATGCTTTATTCTGAAAGATATCCCAGAATTGAGGATAAGTAACTCTTACCAACCACAGCTTGCACCATGCCCAATAATTTAAGTCTCTTACTCTCAGCTGTCCCTCATTTACCATCACTGAGATAGACAGGCAGTTGTAACCACAAGTCCAAGCCCCATCACACTTGACTCACAGGAGCTAAGGAAGATCTTCCTAGCCCATGGCTGAAACATAGCTACTATTGCAAAGTCCTTGCCTCATCGGTACTTGTCAACTTACAGCTGGAAAAGTTCTCAGCCACTTTCTACAGTTCCAGAAAATGTTCCAACCTGCAAGAGCATCTGGGATCACCTAGAAGAAACCATCAAAGCTGCTCTTCACAGTCCATGACTTGAGACTCCAGCTAATAGTGAAGAAAGCCTTAGTTAGCATCACCAGGCTTGTCACTGGAGACCAGGAGAAGATTCCATCTGTGTTCTATGGGTGTGGAACCATAGCAACCCATACCACAATTACTGTTCCCATCAGAACATGATGTAGGAACAGTCCCACTGCTATTCTACTGCTCCAGGACCATAGTTATCAAAGTCATATATCCCAACATCACCTATGTTCAACCAATGTGGAGAAACTCTTCTCCACATCTTGTACCTCCAAGAATATGGACACTCCCACTGCAGACCTAAACCTTTATTTTATGTGGACCAGAATGCCTAGGGAAAGTTTGCTCCACAGCCTATAGAATTTGACCACAGATGCTCTTTTCATAGTTCTGGTACCATTTGTGCTTGTCTCTTGGCACTTGACATCATCCGAGTTCTACATCTCCATGAAAATAGGTAATAGCATTTACAAGGTCCATTACCAACTACAGATTACCCCATGAGATCTATAGGAGATCTCTTTGTATTTCAAACCTCAAATTCAGCTACAGATGTTGCAGACCTCAGCACCACTTGTCCTCAATCTATGGAGCCTTGGGAAGGTCCCATCTCATCCTATGGCTCTATACTGTGGCTGCTGACGCAGTCGCATGCATCTCCGAAGGGTCCTGACATAGGTCTCCTTCATACCCTGTGTACAGGGACCATGGCATCTGGTGGTGAAATCTTCAGTATAATCTATCCCTGCCCCAGAAACCTGGAGGCACTTCTCATCCCACACTACTACGATCATGAAAACTGCTGCCACAACCCATAGTTTCATTGAGGTCAGCTCTGTGGAGCCTAAGGACACATACTTTGGAGGCCTCTGTTCACTGTAAAGTCATGCAACTACCTTCATGAACTGCTGTAGTTCAGATGAGAGAGGTACTTAAGGACTCCTTTAATATTGGTCAAGCCTAAGAAATCACAGACTACACTTTGAGTAACCCTAAAATTAAACCCAAGTCATCTGACTCTATATCCTACTTAAATTTTTTAGCATCCAGAAAAAAGCTGCATTTTAAAATAAAAAGCATCAAATGTTACTCAGAAGCACACACATCAAATCAGGAGACATGAGACATGAAAGAAGATATGATGCTACTAAGGACAGCAACAGTTCTCCAGGGATGGATTTTGATGAGAAAACAATACAATAATCCTATGATAAGGACATATAAATGAACAATACAAATAAATGAGAAAAAAATTCAGG
>PVIR01016665.1:12427-36341 GCA_004026965.1 Petromus typicus | reverse complement strand
AAAGATAAAAGGCAAAAGCAGGAAATTGAAAGAAGAGAAAAAATTGAGCAGAAAACTCCAAAACCCTGACAAAAAAAATCAATGAAGGAGTGATAAATTCAAAATAGTAAAATCAAAAATGAATGAGTCTAAAAATTCCTGTGTTACTTAATGCACAGTTTTTTTTCACACTCTGCAGTCTTGGGATCCAGTGAGCAGTTTTCTATACCTAGCTCTAATGCCTGTGGATCTTTGTTATGCCCTCTGTACTAGAGCCCCTCTGTTCATTCCCTCATGATTGGTGTTACTGTTCAAGTCAAGGTGTGTCCTTGTTCCCTATGGTAGATGGAGACCATGTTCAGCTCTTTGCTTTCTGCTGGGTGTAGCTTGCAAGATGGAAGTTCAAGTGGGCTGTTGGGCTTAATATTGGCAGTGGGTGTGGAGTCTGGTTGCTCCCTTCTCTCCCCAGGTATTGTCTGTGTCAAAGATCCTGTTGATTGGTTATTCTTTGCCTCTACTACCGTGTGCTATGCTCTTTTTTGTTTGTTTGTTTCAAAACTAATTAACCTCGAATGTACCCAACCTAGCTCATACACTTTCAAGACTGAGGATGTCAAGAGAAGAGTAAGTAAGGTATTTTCAACATTTGCTGGGACTTTTTACTAATACTTTTTTTTTTTAGGTTTTTTGAAACAGGGTGTCACTTTGTGGTTCAGGCTGGCCCTGAGCTCAGCCTCCAATTCCCATCACAGCAATCCTCCTGCCTCTGCCTCCCGAGTGCTGGGATTACAGGCATGAGCCACCACGCCCAGCACTGTGGTATGTGGTACTGGTTGCTGCTGAGCGTGAGTCTCCACGCCCAGTATTGTATGTGGTTACCGGGAATTGAACCCAGGTCCTTGTGCTTGCAAGACAGGCTCCAGAACCACTGAGATAACTCCCCAGCCCTTACTAATACTTTTTACAGTGTCCTGTTCCAGAACCCCTGGAGCAGCTTCTAGAAGTCTCCAGTCATTGTCCTAGACTTGTAGTCACTTTTGGTTCCAGCAGACCCTCTAGACAGACCACCCATGCTGAGATTACCTCCCTGACTAAGCAAGAGTGATCACCTCATGGAGAGCAGAACAGTAAGGATTTACACAGCGCTCTGAAATCCTGTAAGGATTTTCAGAGCCAGAACTGGGAAACTGAGTGGCAGACCCTAGCCTGCTCAGGAACTCCATGAAAGCTAGGCTCTTTCCCTTAGTATCTTGCAGGATTGATCTTTGTCACTGCTATATCCCCTTCTGTACCTCTACTCAAACTAAGTCCCTTGTCCACTTTCTCTTCCTTCTTAACTAAAAACTTGGCTTGGGCACCACTTCTCTGCTGTGGTTTGGCTCTCTCACATGTAGCAGCAGCTCCTTCGTCTGTCCCTTACATGGGGCAGAGCATTTCTCCTATGTGGGAGTGGAATGCTGCCCCTCCAACATAGGTCTGCTCTCTCTTGTGAGGGTGGAGATACTGCTCTGAGTCTGCTATCTCACGTGGGGCACCACCAAGTGTCTCCTCTCTAAGGTGGGGGCGGGGCACCAGTCCTCCACCTGTAGATCAATTCTCAGTGGCCGCTCCTGGCGGCTGCTCACATGGACTGCGCTACATGGGTGCGGCTCTTCCACAATAGGTCTGCTCTCTCCTGGGTGTTTTGATTGGGGAATTGGTGTAATTTACATCAAAAGTTATTTAGGAAGAATACTGACTTATTCCTATCATCACATTATTTTTCAGTTGTTGATTCTGTTGTGTTTCTTTTTTGTTTAACTGCTCATCCTACCGGATATATTCATTCCTTTAGCCTTTTTGGCATTTTTGTTTTCATTGTCTCATCTAAGATATAGATTGTAAAATTAGATATATATAATAAATTTTTTTTGGAATGCTAGTTTGGTGGCTATGAATTTTTAAAGGTAATATTTTCGTGGAATGTTCTATCCTTATGAATTCTGAAAGATTGTTTTGCAAGTAATTTTAATCTGGGTTGAAACTGTTTTCCTTTAAAACTTGAAACACTTCAAGTTCTCTTGGCCTTTAATTTTTGTGTCCAGAAGACTATTGTACCCTTAATAGTTTTACTTTTATAAATGCTTTCTTGCATTTTTCTGACAGCTTTTAATATCCTGTTTTTTTATTTGGGGTTCTCTATCCTTCACTGATATATTTATTGAATTATTTCCTCATTCTAGGAGTTTCCTTTCATGATTTCTATAAACAAATATTCCTGTTCCATGTGTGCTCCCCTTTGAACTTTATTTAATTCCAATTAATTGTGTGTTAGTCTTCTTTGTGTCATCTAGTATCTCCTGGATCGATTTTCCTTGCTCTTATTTTTTTTTCCCCACAGGGTATCTCTGAATACATTGTCCTGTGCATCAGAGCTGTCTTCTAGGTATGACACTGTCTCCTTACACTGATCATTTTATTTTTTGCTTGTAAGACAGGTATTTATTATAATTACACAACCAAAGCTTCTCAATTAAATTTTCAGCATGGGTTTATAAAATACATTAAGTTAAAATCATTTTAGCAGCTGTGATATAGAAAGTACAAAAATGCATAAAATAATTTTTGCTCACAAGTCTTTCTATTGTAAAATGGGTACATTTTATGTGTACATCATGATCACACTCAACATTGAGAATTTGTACCTGTATATGACATGACTTCTCATTCTTCCCATTCCCCTGCCCACCCTACAACCCTCCACCCTCTATATACATAAGCTTTGTCCCCCCCCTTTTTAAAACCATCACAGTTTTTCTTTTCTTTCATTACACTGATCATTTTTATTGTTTACATATGTAACAGAATTATTTATCTCTGGGACTTCTGTTTGGCACCTTCTCACGGATTCTGTTTCTTTGCTGAATTTATAATTCATGTTTTTAATGGTTTTGGTTAGCTCTTCTAATTTTTTATCTGACACTTCCTTGAATGCATTGCTTAGTTTTTTTATTATTAATTCCAACATCTTTTTGGTATATTAGCTTTTACCCAGCTGAGTTGTTTTTCTTTTTCTTTATTTTGTATAATTCAGCCATTTGACATTTGATTTTTCTCCCCTTCAGAGCCCCTTGGATCTGCTTTGGGAGAGTCAAGGGACTTTTGAAGGCATTTTTATCAGTGGAGCCAAAACTATGGCATGTGTACTGCGTCCAGCACACAGAGCCTTCAGGACACAGGCCTGTCAGTACATGATTCAAGTCACCCCAGCAGCTGAGCATCAGACAACAGTTGTTTTTTCTAAATTAAAACCTCAGTATTTGGGTTTAGTTGCAGTGCTGGCATTTTGTGTTTAATAAGTGGGTTGGGTTTGCCACTTGGGCCCTGGATCTCTAAAAGGTTTGCTATCACTGACAGTTATACCTAGGCTGTCAGATGGCCCCAATCTCAAACTTCTCACCATTCAAACTGCAAAGTTCAAATCAAATCTACTTGGTGTTCTCTACTTTGCTTGATGGTCGACTTGAAAATCCAACTAGAAGAAACTGGTGTGAGCCGAGTAAGGTATATGTTGCATCTTACTGTGGACACAAAAGGGAAGCTCTTCAGTCTGAGGGCCGCTCTCACCCAGACAACAAACAGAGCTTGTGTTACTGTGTTAAAACATTCATCATTGTCCTTTTACGGGGGGGAGGACTTTAATAAAATATCATAACCATAGTTCCAAAAATGTTAATGATAGCAACAGTAAAGCTAAGAGAAAAACTGTGGGAATCAAAATAATTATTAATTAGACAAAGAAACAATTTTTAAAAAGAATTAAACAAAGAAATAATTTTAAAATATGTTAAAGTCTTGGAAACATGAATTTATAAGTATAATTTGGGGGGTTCAGAACCAGTTATTTTGTTTTTCATTATTTCTCAGGGGAAAATATATTCAATTATCAAGTTTTTTAGTGTAAGAACATGCATATGGAATGAGTTGAGTTCAATAAATTAGGTATCTGTCTATCTGCATCTATATCTACATATACATTTTTGTGATATCTGTATCTATATCTACATATACATTTTTGTGCTGAGTTTGGGGTTGCTGTTGTCTGCTGTGGTGGTATGTGGAGCAGGTTCAGGAGGCCCAGATCGGGACAGTGAGGTGCAAAGTCACCACACAGACTCTGGGGAGACTTCGATTTTGGAGCGAGGACTATGCATGGTTAAGAGTGCCCAGCGGTTATAGGGTAATAACTGGTTGCTGGATTACAGCATGTTGCCTTTTATGGTTAGCTCTTAGGTAAGCGAAGGAGTCATGACCCAGGAGGAATGGGCAGCCTTCAAGGGACCATAGGCCAGTTTCAATACACGGGGGTGGGGGCATGCTGGAACTCCTTTGGGCATCATATAGCTTGCATGAGACATACGTGCTGTGTACTTGATCCAACCAGACTTGAATTTCTCCTTCATAGGGTTAAAGAGAATGAATACTCTTTTTGGTATGAAAATCTGTTTGGTTGATTCTGCTTTCTAGTGATGTGATTTTGATTTTATTTATCAAGAGGTATTCTCTACTTCTTCTGTGTTCAGTGTTATTATACCTAATCATTGATTCATACAGGCGGCATTCACTTTGAGTACATTCGCACTCAACCACTTTGAGATTGGCTCCCATAGCCCACACTGAATCACATCCTTTTAGTCCAATCTTATTTTTAGACCACTGTCCATGCCTCAGTCAGACTTGTGCAATGGAGTCTCCATGAAAATCCAAAGGGCAGACTTCAGAGAGCTTCCAGAAAGCTGAACTTCCAAGAGGGTGATTTTACATAAGAAGGCATAGAAGCTCTGCACTCCTCTGCTCATAATTAACCATATACATTCTCTCCAGTTGTGTCACTCATGATATCCTTTAGAATAAACCTATAAATGTATTTTTCTGCATTCAGCACATCTCTTAAGAAAATGAACTCAATTTGATACTCAGTTGGTCAGAAATACAGAAATATATTCTGGGACTTTTGACTGTCATCTAACTGGGGAGAGCTATAGATAATATGTGTGTGCCTACAGCAAACACTAAGGAAGTTATTAAAATTTAGAATTACTAAGAGACGAATAAAATCGATATGCAATATTCATATCAAATTATCAATTTTACTTCTGTCTGCCATCAAAAAGTGATTCAAAATGAAATAAAAACAAATATTACATTTACAGTAGCATACAAAACAAAGTGCCTTGAAATAAATTTAGGAAAACCATGCAAAACTTCATGTGCTATTATAAAACTTTTTTTGACAATGTCTAGTTTTTGTGAGAATGTAGACCAACAGAAACTCTCAAACATTTATATATGGTAGTGGGAATTGGTACAATCCTCATATACAGTTTGGTAGTAGCTACCGAAGCAGTTGAAAGGATTCGTACTCTATGAGGCTTAAGGCTAGAGTACAGCATAGAATGGTGAGGAAAGTCAGGTGGTGATGGGCAGAGCACAGGAGGTTGAGCCTCCAGTGATCACCAAGAGGCAAGTGTGGCTCCGGGGGGTGGGGGTGCTTGCAAAGTGAACTGCAGGCAAAGGTGGAGTAGAACAGGAGGCCAGGGAGAGGAGACGCTCACCAAGGTGTGTGTGCGTGTCCTGGTCCAGGAGTGCTGCCTTGTTTCCTTGTACCACCAGGCTTTTATTCCTCCCTCAGGGCCTAGGCTTGCACCTCCTTTGTCCCTAACTGAGTAGACCATCACTTGCTAACATGCAGTCTTGATACTTACCTTAATATAGCACAGGGATCTAGGTGACACCTGGGGCTATAATTCCTAACAGCCTTTCTATTCTTGTTCTTCTGTGTCCACTGGCCTGGTCATCACGTTCTTCTCCTTCCTGTTCTCCCCCACCCAGAAGGCTCTACGCTGTTTCTTTAGGGCATGCAGCTCCTACAGCTGCTTACCTTGTACTCTCATCCCGCTAGAGCCCCTATTACTTTCTGGACAAACTACCTCAGGTCCTTAGGCCAGAATTCATTTCACTCTACTGCCTACCTTAAGTGAAATCATCCCCTCACAAGTCTTGTTATTTTTGGTTAAAGACCTACAAATGGAAAAGATGGTTTAGTTAGTTACCTTGTAAATAGGCAACTGGTAAGGGGATGGGCTTAAGATGAATACAAAGAATAGCACATACAGTGATTTGAGAGCTAATTCAAATCATGCACCTAGTTAAGCTTAGAAATGTGAAAACAATCACAGGGAAATAAAGCTAATTTAGGATAAGGATGGACAAATAAGAATTCTTCCTCCCAGAAAATAGCTTCTTAGTCATAGTATACCAAATTATTTTCTCCTTATCTCTGGGCTGGACTTGGGAAATTGAGAAATGCAGAGAAACCAATTTCCTTTGAATTTGATATCCTGTGGTCAGCTGAGTAACTGATATCTTTACACTACATATTACAAATAAAATAACAATTGATTATTCTAAAAGCACAGAGTTACTTGTGATAGATGCTCACTGGATAATAAATAAATTCCAAATAAGACCAGGACAAGACAATAACAACAAAAAATACTCCAGTGTACCACTTTTTGGAACCCCTACTGGAAGCCCAATATTATAGACAGCTAAGTTAGGCAGCAATATTACAGGCAGTCAGATAGGAGCTGGGCCCTTGAGAACACGCAGATTTCCTACAGTCCTCAGCTCTATCAGCTGAGCGATTGAAGCAGTCAGTGCAAAAGACGAAAACACTTTACAGTCATGGCTGAGGACACATGTATTGGAGACAAGGCCACAAGATAAAGACAAAAGGACCAGATCTGCGTACTTCCTCATAGCACACGATAAGTGGTATCACCTGGCCTAATGAAGTCTAAATAGATGTCAGTCATCCCAGTGGGTGACCAAGACCTCCAAACTCATCATTTCCTAGAAAAAAAGATTTGTTCTTTCCATGTACACTTAAATGACTTGTTCCCCTATGGGATCACTATTAACTCAGTGACTATACTTATAACCTTATTGATTGCCCATAGCTTTAACTCATGTTGTACCCATGGATTTTTGCTCTATAAAACCTCTCCTGAAAAGTGAAGTCGTTGGCTACCCACCCAGACCCCTCCTGCCCTGTCAGTAGCTATCCTCTCAATAGACATTTCCTACTATTAACCTCTGTTGTTCCTAGAATTCCTTCTTTGATTTTAGAGAACATGAACTTGGCTTATGAAATATCTAAATGATTGAGAGTTATAATATGTCCCTTATGTTTATTTAGAGGTCCTGATATCATTTCCTATATTACTACCGGGAGATATTTTTTTTCTTATATTTCCAATGAACACCACCCCTTTCACTTGCTTTCTGTCTCTACTTTCATTGTCTGACTTTGTGAGAGAACAAGCTCAGGTTTGCATTGTTTGTACAATGATAGTTGTTTCACAAGGACCATGGGACCCACAGGGAGGGTCAGATGTCATCATTCAACAGCTTCTAGCCAGAAGATGGGGCAGCAGCATGTGATTTTTCTCAATATGAACAGAAATAGAGCCTTTGGAACACTGGTTGTCTAATCTCCTATAGTTATATGTCTCTGGATATATTCAAGAACATCGGGGCACTATTAACTAGTGTATGCAGAATGTCTGTATGACCCAAGTGACAGGTCAGTTGTGATAACAGGCTCCTTGGGAGAGATATTTAGCCCAGGCCAGCTTCTCTCCCTATGTCTAAATGGGATTGACAAAATCTCCACCTCTCATTATAGCTTTCATAGTTAATTGTGTTTTTTCTTATGTTCCTGAAAGTAACACTGAGATAAGATTTAAAAACTAAAAAGAAGAAAACACAATCAAACATTTTAAAATGTATTTAACTGAAAATTCAAAAGACAAAAGTTCAAGCCTTTTTCCCTTCCAGAAAACTTGCTCAAAAAAATTCCTAAAGATTTCAAGACAATAAACCTGTTAATTCTACCTCTGGGGCAGTCTTTTTCATCTGTAAATCACATTTCCTTCACTCCCAAGGGAGCAGCATACTGGCAAACATAATTTCTCAACTTCAAACACATGTATATGGCTTGTATTATAACCTGACAGACAGTAGTAATACACATATCAGATCACATATCTTTTTTAAAAATTGACTATCTGTGCATTTTATACATACATTATAATCATATTCACCATTGAGAATTTGTACCTGTACGTGACACATACTTTAGAACTTAGGAGAACTAAAGGGGCGGGCTGGCTAAGATTATCCACTACCCCACCATGAAGGTGTCGCTGGCTCAGTGGGATGTGTCAGTTTGGCTTTGGACTGTGTTTGCTCACATTACCTAACAGTGGCAGCAGACACCTTGAATTGATGGTTTTTGGTTTGGTTGGTTGGTTAGGTTTTTTTCTCCTTTCCTATTTTTGTTTTGTTTTTTCTTGTTTGAACACAGGTTCTACTTCTTTGTTGTTCTGTTCTGTTCTTGTTTTTATGTTTTTTTTCTCCTTTTCTCTTTCCCAACTGTCTTCTTCACCAATTTCCTAAATTTTATCATCCAGCCTTGCTTCTAACCTCTTCCTCTTCTCTTATTTCTGCTTTTTTTCTCTTTTAAAATCTTCTCTTCTAAGGGTAAAATCTTCATAGTAAGAGTTTATTTATTGCTTACAATTTTCAGATTTGTTCTGGATTTCATCATATAATACAAATCTAGTTCATATGGTTAATAGTTGCCAATTAATATTAATTGCAGTTTGTCATTTTCTAGGCTGTATTAGATGCTATTGCTATTATTGATCATACTAATTTAGCCTAGGTACATAATTTTGCCAATTAGTTCTTCTTCCTGGTCTATCAAGACTGACATTGCCTAGCTGAGCATGGTGACTCACGCCTGAAATCCTAGCACTTAGGAGCCAGAGTAGGAGGATTGCTGAAAGTTCGAGGCTAGACTGGGCTACATAGTTAGTCCAAGGTCAGCCTGAACTACAAAGTGAGACCCTGTCTCAAAAAATCAGAATGGATCAAGTAGAAAGATCTAACAATATGCTGCATAGAAGGCACACATTTGATTCAAAAACAAATTCATAGACTGAATGCCAAGGCATTGAAAACAATATTCCATCGACAAGAACCTGGAAAAAAGCAGGAGTATCTATTCTATTTGCAGAAAAGTGGATTTCAAGCCAAGACTGATTAAGAAAGACAAGAAGGACCCTATATCCTTGTAAAGGGAAAAATCCAAGTGGAAGATATAACAATCATAAATATATATGTATCAAATAGCAGTGCACCCAACTATGTAAAACATTAACACTATAAACTATATATAATATTAACTGTATTAAATATATCACTATCTAAAAATTAACAGACATGAAAAATCATGTAAGTCATAATACAGGAAGGAGAGAAAAGCAGGGAAAGGGAAGTTAGAGAGGGAAAATGGGGATCAAAAATGATCATGATAATTGCCCACATGAATGCAGATATTATGTCTTACAAATATATATCAATAAAAGTTAGATGCTTATATATTTATCAATTGATAAGTCTACAAGATGTGTTGTTTGGTTAAAAGAATACAGTATAGAAGAGCTCTTACATTCAATCACTTTTATCTATATATGTATCTATCTGGGAATGTAGCAAGAGGAAAAGAGCTAGGAAATCACCAAAGGGCTAATAACGGTTACACAGCAGTGTGAATTTTCAGATGATCTGTACTTTAGTTTTTGTACTTAAGTTTTCAAAAAATTTTTGGAAGGCTGAACAGAAGTAGTTTTTTCATAAACAAAATACACTTACCAAACCAAAATAGAGAGAATAGATCCTTAAATAGGCAAAGGAAGGAGGTCAGGGTATCCCTCTCCACTGTGGTGATTTGTCAGATATCTTTTTCTTGCCAAAAGGAAATTACTTTGTGAATTATTTCATGCTGTTTGAAGGCCACCTCCTCACTCCTATTTTACCTGTCAACAGTCTATGGATATGGTTAAGGGCTCACTTAGGGATGGGTGTGGCACCGTCAGTGGTTCAGAGGATTCCTTGCGTTCTCCAAGGACTTCTTTTGACATCTCTTTTGTATGTGTCAGCCCCTGCAAAATAAAAAACTGGGCTTTTTTGTTACTTTCATTGTCACAGGTTTCTTTCGAGTGGACCTTCTAGTGACTGACAAGATGTACAGTGGATTGTGTGCTTTTGCCTCCTAGTTGCACAAATAGCCTTAGGATCATCATTCTTATGCCCAGAATCACTGAGTTCTGGAATTGCTGGCATAATCCATAACCAACACTTTTTCCTGTGATCTTTTCCTGCTTCCAAGGGCTGGGGCACCTAAGGACAAAAAGGATGCACCCCAGATTCCCCCAGGATCATCTATTTCTGCCTTGTTGTGAGTACAGTCAGCACTTCCACTCCGAATCAGGGGGGAAATCTGAAATGCCACAGGGCTGGCTGCTCTCACCATTATTGGCTCAGATCTTTTCAGGCCACTTCTGTTTAATAAAAGGGTTACTCTAGTTCACTTCCGCCCTTATCATTCTGATCAACTCCAGGAAATTGGGAAGCTGCTCCTGCTTGCTATTTGCATTCATCTTGAGAAGAGGCTGAAATTGGAAGCACAAGCCCTTGCTCAGCTCAGCCTCTACTGGAAGCCGTGCAAGCCAGTCTGGCTTGTACCTTCTTCAGCTAGAGCGCCTGCCTCAGTAGTACTGTGCAGCTGCACCTCTATGTGGACCACGCAAAAGGTTTTCTCCTGTTGCACATGCAGGGCGTTATGTGTACCATAAGGGGCCACACTGTTCTCAGACTCCCCAGACACCACTTTGGTTGCCTGGTAAAAGTTACCACACTTAGTTCGAGTGGGCAGTCTGCAGCAAATGGCTGACCTCCCAGGCAGGGCCCTTAAGCATTTTCATTAAGGGACTGAGCTTTTGTTCTTCTGGCATATTCCAACCTGGGAGGGCTCCTTTGACTTGAGTCAAGGTTCATTCTCCCTGGGCTGAACACCACCTACCAGAGAACCACTTCGTGTGTTTCTTTTTGTTATATGGATTATGGAAGGATTTAGCTTCCATTCCAGAGACCACACCAGAATGGGCCCATGGTGACAAGGGCAATTTGGCCACTGGCTGCTACTCACACATGCAACATGCTAGGCTGCCTGAAGACAGAAGGACATCTAAACACAAGGTGCTTGGTCTTTTTTTTTTGAACCCTAATATGCAAGAATACCCAAAGCAGGGTTCCTGGGTTGTGCCTTCCCTCTGTTTCAGTGGGAACTGTAGGGGAGTGGGGGGAGTCAGACTTAGTAGGCCGTGGGAAAGCCATCTGCTCTCAAATTCTCTACCTTCTTGAATGCCCTGCAGTGCGTTTTATATCTATCCACTGCACTAAAACCATCCCACAGGAGACTGGCAACCACCTGCCCCCCTATTCTTCAGGAGGGGCGGCAACTGTTGCTTAGAATTCTTTGAAACTCATATTGAGCTCTCAAAATAGGGTACAATATCATAAATCCCCCAAATTGATGGTAATAAGTAAAATCTCCATTAGCCTCATGGTTTTAGGCCTCAGCCCCACTCTTCAAAGTTTCCCCTCATTTGTCCAGTTCTTACAGGAACTCAGAAACTAGTGCTCACCGTTATTTCACTTTCATCCCTGGCAGCTGGCATCCTCCCTGAGAGAGAGCTGGCCTCCTGGTGTGGCCCACCTCTGCAGGGCGGTGCGAGACCAGGCTGCTCATCATAGCGCCCGTGCCATCCTTGAGGGAAGGTGTCTGAAAGGACAGAAGCAGCTTAATTCATTATCCTGCTGTCCTCTTGCGCTGTGGCCAGGCGGAAAGTTCCCTATCTCGCCTTCAGACGCCACCAGCCTCTCCAATGCATTTCCCCTCGAGAAATCAGTGGCCTACCAGACGTGCAGTCCGCTGCACAGAATTCAAATTCAGAATAGCTTTAGTGCGCTGTCCTGAGAAAGGGACTTGTAGCTGGTCCTGCTCTGCATCTGCAGCTCTTCCCGGAAGGAGCTGAGATGCAAGGCGGATTCCAGGTTTTCAAGTCTTCTGCCACCTCCTAGAAAAGGCTCCCCGCCCCAGTTCAGGCAAATCCCACCCAAAAGGCAGCATCCACGCGAAGTCCACTTCCTCAGCGTAGCCGGACCGTGGAAATACTTCTGCCTCGCCATTGCCGATCTTACAAACCAAGGACCCACCCTGGACCCGGGGAGCCTCCGCTCCCCAACAATCGCGTCCTCCTTTCCTTACCTAGGCTCTGCAGGTGTGTGGCGGACAGTGGGGAGCCAGGACGCGTGCGCCTCACAGAGCACTGTGTTTTTCCTTCCGGTCTCTGAGGTCCTGCGGAGGAAAAGGATGGGTGCTCCTCGGTCGCTTAGCAAGCGGGGCTGCTTAGGCTAGCTCGATCTCAGCACCGCTGCCCGGCGAGGGTAGTCGGTCGGCAGGGCGGTTTCCTAGGCAGCCACGGCTGCCCTCCCCCCCCTCCTCCGTTTCCGCCTGCCCAGTAGCAGCGGCTGCTTTTAGTCTCTGCCCATTGAGACAAAAGAGCTTGAAGAGCCCAGTGGCGCGACCAATCAGCAGGGCGCGGGGCGGGGGGCGGGGGGGCTCCCCGCGCAGCCTCGCATCCCAATGCTAATGCTGCGGAGAGGGGGAGCCGGCCGGCGGGGGGCTGTGTCGACAGGCGCAGGAGCTGGCGTGTCGTCAAGTGCAGCTTGGACGCACCAACGGGGCCCATTTCACCCGTGAGTTTATTGCTTCCTCTCGCTCCCCTTCTTCTTCACCCCCTTCCGCCTCTGCTCCTCTCTGCTCTTTGAGACCGGATGCGTTACACGTGAGGCGGGTCAGAAAACCAGTGAACAATGAGAGTTCTTTACCTTTGTACAGAGGGAAGGAGAGAAAGCATTTGCTGAGCGCTGTCCGTGTGCAAACGCGCGCGCACAGACCGCTCAGTTGTTCTCCTCAGCCACGTGAAGGAGCTAACAGTTTGCACACTTGACAGAGAGGTCCACAAGCAGCCAGGCAGGCTGGTTAGAAGTGCGGAGCGAAGCACTCTCACTCGGTGGGCGGTCATGTCTGACTTCAAAGCCTGCCCCAGGTAAGCCCTCCGTGCTAGGGTCAGAGCAGCGTTGGTTGAAAAGAGCCTAAGTAGGATGGGAAGGTCTGTTCTTTCCACTTTCAAGACCAGGAAACAGCCACAGAAAGCTTGGGCGTCCCGCAGCAAATAAGTAACAGCACGGGATTTGACATGCTGGTCTCTTCTGTTGATACCGCTCTTTGCCCCACTGTGCTTGCTGCCTGAGGGACATTTGACATAGGTCTCCAATCATCCAACAGCCATTTTGATGTGATGGGAGCGGTGAGGGCAGTATGAGAGAAGACGAAGGGACTCTTTGTGGTACCCATTGTGCAGAAGAGAAACTGAGGCATTTCATACTCACCTTTACACTGTAACGAGGTGCCAGTTTATAAAGTAACATTTCCAAACTGGGTGTGGTGTGCATATCTATAATCACAGCACTGAGGAAGCCGAGGCAGGAGGATTGTTGAGCTCTGAGCGAGCCTAAACTACGTAAGTAAAACTTTGTCTCAAAAACCTCAAAGGAGGGCTGGGGAGTTAGCTCAGTGGTTCTGGCACCTGTCTTGCAAGCTCAAGGACCCGGTTCGATCCCCGGTAAACACATACCGTACTGGACGTGGAGACTCACCCCAGCAGCAACCAGTACCACATACCACAGTGCCGGGCGTGGTGGCTCACGCCTGTAATCCCAGCACTCGGGAGGCAGAGGCAGGAGGATTGCTGTGATGTGAGTTGGAGGCTGAGCTCAGGGCCAGCCTGAACCACAGAGTGAGACCCTGTCTCGAAAAACCTTAAAAAAAAATACCTCAAAGGAATTTTCTACAGCCCATCATGAAACCCAAAGAGACAAGGCTCAGAGAGGTGAAATGACTTACCTAAAATTACATGGGGAACTCAAAGTTTGGACTGAGTCTCACCATTCTTGCTATTAACCTAAGTGTTGGTACCAAAATAATTTTGGAGAACTTGTTAGAAGAGCAGATTCCTGAGCCCCACTTCTGGGGATTCTCATTTACTAGGTGAGTGTGTTTTGCATTTTTAACCACTGCTGTATTTGATTCTGAGGTATACAGAGGTTTGTGAACTTTTCTAAACAGCATATCATGCTGAAGATTATAAGTAAATGGGCTGCCATCAGTGTATCTGTTCGCAGCGTACCTATTATGAAGAGAAACTTCAAATTCGAGTTTCTTGTCTGGGCTGTTTTCCAAAACCTTGAACTCTGTGCATTTTCTGGGTCCACAATTTTGTACATGTTCAGACGAGTGCCCCAAACAACTAAGAACCACTCATTTATAAAGTTTCTTCGTGGCATCTTCCTTCTTCAACTCCTGCTTGAGAAAGAAGTATGAGAAACGAAACACCACTTAATCTAACCCCCACACTCCGGCTCTCTGCCCCTGATACAGCACATTCATTTCCTGGCTCAAGGATACGTTGCTAGGTTGCCCTTCTGCGAGCTCTTCAGGGGACTTCTCCTTTGCTGGACTTGGCATCACTGTCCCCAAAGAAGGGCCAACTCCATGGAAACGGCATGCACGGCTGTCCAGAGCAAAGGGGTGGTGAAGCCAGTGGCTAGAAAACCTGCTCCATTTTTCCTGACTTCAGGTTCTTAGAGAGCAGGTATTATTTCCCTTTTTTTTTTTTTTTTTAGTTTCTTTTTTTTCAGACAAGGTCTTGCTTTGTAGTTTAGGCTGGTCCTGAACTTACTATGCAGCCCAGGCTGGCCTTGAACTCGAAGCAAGCCTCCTGCCTCTGCCTTCCGAGTGCTAGGATTATAGGCATGAGCCACCATGCCTGGCATTGTGGTGTGTGGTACGGAGATTGAACTCAGGACCTTGCACTTGTCAGACAGATGCTGAAAAAACTGAGCTAAATCCCTGGCCCATTACTTCCTTTATGTAGACTGGGGCTCGGAGCCCCTGTGGGCTCTCCTTGACTCCTGATGCTTGAAAGTGAGGGGAGTCTGGTGCCCTTCAACTACTGTTTGGTCCATTTTCAGCCTGGTAAGATGGTTCACCTGTTCCTTTCTGTCCTCTTGTTTACAACCTTAGAACCTAGATTTCCCTGGAGTAGACAGTACATATTTGGAGAGAGCATCTTTCGTCACAAGGTTGTGGCCTTCTTCTTGTGATGGGACAGAGTGGTGGTGCTGGTGGAGGGTGGAGAGTCTTAAGAGGGACAGAGAAGGCTACTCGCTCACCCCACGGTCAGTCATGAGCTGGCCAGAGTGCTTGGTTGCCCTTCAGACTCCTGCTTCTGCTCGCCACTAACACATCGTCTCACACTGTTCTTTCTGTATTTGGATCATCACCGCATTGTGTATCTGCATTTGGAGCTGGTGAAGATAAAATTGGATAGAACTGAAACAGTGACAAGAATTCAGAATTCTGATACAGAATACTGAAGGGAAGTATACTGGGTAAAATTTAGGCCATTAAAACAAAGTTAGGAGGCCAGGTATTTTGCTCAGTGGTTCTGATGCCTGTCTGAAAGCACAAGGTTCCCAGTTTGATCTCAGGTACAAAAAAAAAAAAAAAAGTAAGAATATCTCTGAGGAGGATTGAAAGGCACATTTGCAAATTTGCAAGCCAGCTCCAGCTAGATACAAAGCATCATCCTTTACTGTGTGGCCTCATGTGTGGGTGTGTGTCCTAAATAATGGTTCTAATGGAACCACATTTTCTAATTTCAAGAAATAAAGCCTAAAAGCTTGGAGGTTAGGAGATAAGCTTTTGGATGAAGCAATAATAGCTACTTTTGGCTGCCTGCCTCCTCTGGTCCCGGAATTTTGTATCCCTCCTCTATCTCATTTAATCTTTTCAGTAGCCTGATTGAAACAGACATTTGATTCAGTTGTCAATGAGGAGGCAAATCACTGTGTTCAAATGATAGTTGTTCAAGACCAACTGAGGCACATTTTTTACTTTGGGCTGGACTCTCTTAGACTTTAAATTGCACTTTTGTACTCATGAGAGAAAAGCCTTCCCTACCTCACATAAGAAGATAGTTTGTTCCAGTACGACATTTTGTCTGATTTTGGCTAGCCTGAATATCCAATAAGAGCATGTGTGCTATGAAGACACATGGGAGGATGGGGGTTATCTTTTTTCATACATTTTATTGAGGCTACCAAGTCATAGCTTCAACCCTTTATCTCATTTTATCTTATTCATCTTTGCAATAACCCTTTGTGTTAGGTATTATTGTCCCCATTTGTAGCTGAAAAATATGAGATTGAATGAAACTAGGGCCAGGGATTTGACTTAAGTGGTACCACACCTCCCTTGGAAGTACAAGGGCCTGAGTTTGATCCTCAGTACAGAAGAAGAAGGAGGAGGAGGAGGAGGAGGAGGAGGAGGAGGAGGAGGAGGAGGAAGAGGAAGGAGAAACATACTCTGAATAACACTAGTTTCTTGTATGAAGTTACATGGCTCATTAGGTTGTGGAGGCAAATTCAGCCTCAAATGTGTCTGCCCTGAAGCATTTTAACAGAAAAATACACATGAGGACAGTTGGATTTTCTTTCCCCTATAAAATAAAATAATTAGATTAATAAAATAATGAATTAGATATTAAGGTAAGGTGCTCCTAAATTATTATTCACCTTTAATTTCTCAAAATAGTGTGCATGAATGACAAATCATTGGTAGCAAAGTATAATTCCTCTATCAATGATTGCTCAGAATTACTTTCCGTTAACACCTGTGGCATTATAAAGTTATGGGAACATTTCCCCTGGCTGCTTATTCTATAACTGAACTGTATTCAACTTCAGTGAATTTCTAAAGGGCATATAGAAAGGTGATTAAGAGAACTGGTGCTTACAATGTTGGTCTGCCAAATCCTACTGATTTTCATAATGTGAAATTGGTCTGCATTGGGAAGGCAGTGAACATGTGTTTCTAGAAGACTGAGGAAGGAGTGGGTGATCCCTGCACTCTGAGGTGTCACTACTTGTGCTTGTTTAGGCACAGGTGTGATTTGGGAAAGAAGACCTTTGGCAGGTGAACTGTTCAGGGCGCTTTTTCCCTCACAGAAAATGGAACTGAGCATCCATTCCTTTCTTTTGTTTTGAGGTGGGGCCTGGCTCTATTGCCCAGTCTGTTCTTAAACTCTTGGGCTCATGTGATCTTCCTGCCTCACCCTCTTAAGTACCAGAACTATGGTGTGGTGTGTACCACTAGGCCCAACTCTTGTTTCTTTTTGATCCTGAAGTTTCTTTGGGTGTCCAGTCTCCAAGTTGCTTCTTACTCTATTCTACCTGCTTCCAGGCCTTTCTGGGATAGGAACAATACTTTATAGTCCTTGTGCTGCCTTTTTCCTTTAGTGTTATGATTTTGAACCCAGAGCAGTTTTACATCTCAAGGAACAAATGGCCATGTCTACTTTTGATTGTTGCATTTGATAAGTCTGCACTGGTGCTACTGATACTCAGTGAGTAGAAACCAGAAATGTCACTAAACATCCTCCCATGTACCAGCCAGGCACTGATAATAAAGCATTATCCTGCCCAGAGGTAAAAAGGGCCAAGATTGAGAAAACCTCTGTCTTACACCTAGGGGACCAACAGGTTAGCCTAGGAAATGCCAGATGCTGAGCCTCCTGCCAATGAGCACCTTCTCTTTCCTGCTGTCAACTGAGGGAGAAGGTGGGACACTGCCCCGAGATCAGCACAATGTGATCACAAATGTATAGAGACAAGAGGGGAAGATTTACCCCTACTCAAATTTACTACCAATTTCTAGGGAAAGTATTGTGCTACACCTGTTGGGCACATTTTAAAAACATTTTTTTAGGGTATGGGAATATAGCTCAATAGTACAGTGCTTGCATAGCCTCGGGCTTAGTCCCTAACACTGTAAGCAACAACCAAAAAGCTTTGAAAAGGATATGGAACTTACTAGCTTAGTAGTTTACACAATTTGATATTTTATACAATAAAAGTTGGAGTATGATATATTTTAGAGTCCTCTTTCCCTAGTTTAATGTATTTCAGTCAAGATTCTTTGAATATTGGAATATCAGCAAAATAGTGGAGAAAGGACAATTAAAAACTTCTTTTTCTTTAATTTAAGATAGTTTTTTTTTGTGCTGGTGATTGAACCCAGGGGTATCCTCCCACTGAGCTACATCCCTTGTCCTATTTATTTACTTACTTACTTACTTGTTTATCTATTTATTTATTTTTATCTTAGACAAGGACTTGGTAAGTTGCTTAGGTGAGACTCAAACTTGTGATCCTTCTGTGTCAGCCTACCTTAGTGCCAGAGTACATGCATATATCATGATCCTTGCCTGGGTTGTTCAATTCATTTTTTAAAAAAAATACTATTAGTGTATGTTTGTGATACCTAATAAATGCATTCAGCATGTTCACTTGCCATAGACATGTGGCAACTTGATCTTTTATTACTTCCTCTTCCCCTTCCCTCCTGCTGCCTCTCATCTTCAGATCTTTTTCCATCTACACAGTCTATTTATCTTTTATTTTTCTTTCTGTATTCTCTAAGTTTCTTGCATAAGAAGAAATGTGGTATTTTGCTTGTGTATCTGATCAATTTCACTTATTAACACAAGATGTGTTCATTTTTCTATAGACGACTCAAATTTACCATTCTTTTTTTTAAAAATCTTTATTGGTACATTAAATATACACATCATGATTGCACTCCATAATGGGGATTTGTACCAGTATAAGACATAACTTAATTCTCATTTTTCCCATAGCCCTACCCACCCTACCACCCCCCCATATACATAAAATTTGTTTCCTTACTTCTTTGTTACAATCTCAACATTGTCCCCTTTCACCTTATTTTACATTGAGCATTTTCTGTTTCACAATATATAACATACAATGCTAGGACTCATTTACATTTATCATTCTTTAAGTAGAATAGTATTCCATAGTGTGTAAATATCACATTTTCTTTATTCATTCACCTGTTGATGAGAAAATAGGCTACTTTTAAGACTTAGCTATTCTAAGTTGTGCTGCTACAAACATGGCTAGGCGTGTGTTACTGTAGCCTGATGTCCTCAGCTCCTGAGAAGAAACCTAGAGAGGTATGGATGAATTCCCAATGTTTTAAGAAGATGCCTGTTTCTCAGAAACTGGCCCAAAGTTGCTTGTTTTCTTAAGCCAGAGTTTCTCAGGACTGTTTATAACCAAGTAGTAAATGCCATCAGCAGGTACAGTGTATGAGGCTAATCTCTTTTCCCCTCTTGCCAGTTTGTTCTGTCGATACCCACTTGTCTTCAACATGAAGGAGCAGAACCACTCTGCTGGGCAGGAGCTTCAGCACAAGACACAAGCAGAAGCTCCAGGAATGAAAAGCTGGAACTCCCAGGCCTACACCCTTGGGGCCATTTCCAACTTTATGTCTACTTTCCTGACTTTTCCCATCTATAAGGTTGTGTTCCGGCAGCAGATCCATGCTATGGCAGCGTCGGAGGCTTTGAGACAGCTTTGGCATGAAGGTCCTCAATACTTCTACAGGGGAATCTACCCCCCTCTTCTTTCCAAGACATTGCAAGGGACTCTGCTGTTTGGCACTTACGACAGTCTGCTGTGCTGTCTTTCCCCTGATGGGCCACACTCTCTGAGACACCGCTGGGCTGCAGGACTTATGTCTGGTGTGGTGGAAGCCTTGGCACTCAGCCCCTTTGAAAGAATACAAAATGTGCTCCAGGATGGTCGCAAACAAGCTCGCTTCCCCAGCACCTTCAGCATTCTCAAGGAGTTCAACTCTTATGGGATTTGGGGGCGGCTGTCACAGGGCTATTATCGTGGTTTCTGGCCCATCCTTGCCAGGAACAGCCTAGGGAGTGCTCTCTATTTCTCTTTCAAGGATCCCATCCAGGATGGCTTGGCAGAGCAAGGCCTGCCCCACTGGGTTCCTGCTTTGGTATCTGGTAGTGTCAATGGAACAATCACTTGCCTAGTTCTATATCCTCTGATTGTGCTAGTTGCCAATATGCAATCCCATATTGGCTGGCAGAGAATGCCAAGCCTGTGGGCCTCTGTGAGGGATGTGTGGAACACTCGGGGTCGAAAAGTACTCCTGATCTACCGAGGAGGCTCTCTGGTCATCCTAAGGTCCAGCGTGACATGGGGTGTCACTACTGCTATCCATGACTTTCTGCAGAAGAGGTCTCACTCCAAGAAAGAGCTGAAAGACTAATCAGTGGCAGGCCGTGTGGTCATGGCATCTTGATTCTTCTAGATCTTTCCTGATTGGGTTTTACATAGCTTCCTGCTTTATGCTTGATTACCTAATACAGGTATTCTTTGGCATCTGTTAACTGTCAGTGCACGAGGAAAGTTCCCAACTGTTGACTTGTTGGGCACAAAGCCTCAGAGCATTGCTTGGTCAGAAAGAGATAGCTCCTCCATCTATTCGCAGCTTCAATAGCTTCAGAGCCAGGAAGCGCTTAAATAACTTGTAACCCAGATTAAATGCTATTCCTTTAAGGAATTACTTAGTAAGAAGAGCTTGAAAAGATGACTTTACTCAGGCACTTTGAGTTTTTATACTCCTTCATATGTCCTCCAGACTAAACTGAGTAGAACTCCAATTTCAAAGAACTATTAACTCTGAGGATTCCATAAATCTTCTCATATGGCTACATTATCATGATGTTGTTCAGTCCCCTCCCATAAATGGCTCTCACCTCTTCAGACCATAGGTCCTAGTTGCAAGGTAGCAGCTGTGATTAGACTTTGAAAGAAGACATTTAATTACATGCAAAAGCAAGAAAGTTTATTGTAGATTGCTTAACATTATTTGCTAGGATTTTTTTGATGGCAAGTTTATTTTCTGGCCTAGAAACCTCCTCTTTCCTTAAGAAGTCTGGCAGTGAAAGGTTCATATCTTTTCCTAAATAACTGCATATTTTGTGGATGTGGATATAGTTACTATGACATAAAGATTAGAAATCTTAAACTGACTTTTAGAGCTATTCAAAAAATGGTCCCTATATAATTTTCAATATATCATCACATCACTCCCACACACATGGACCCCAGACTTTGACCAAAATGAACTATTGTTCTCCTTCCAAACACACTATGACCTTATCTATGGCAATGCTTTGACTTACACTGTTATCTCCACTTGTAGTGAGCCTTCAATTGACCAGTTTGCTGAAATCCTTCCTGTTCCTGAGAGTCTAGCACAGATCCCACATTCTCTGTGAGTCTTTTCTCCATTTTTCCCAGCAGAATGTGACATTAATTTCACATCAATGTGCCACTGATTCCATTATGTCACTGATCCATGTGACATTGTGTTCTTGATGTTTTGCAATACCTCCTCGTAGACTATACAATGTTTGAAAGCAGGGATTCTTATACACATTTTAAAACCCTCCATTGTGCCTAGGTGCTCAATAATGTTGGCAAGTTTTGGAATTGATTATCAAGCTGTGATATGGTCTGTATCCTCAGGGTGTTGTCCCTTCTATGTGAAGAGAATGTTACTGGCTCATCATCAGCTAGACACACCTTTGGGGGTAGGTTTTGTTTTCTTTTAATAATGGATTAATTTTATGCTAATGATAATAATGCCAATGATGATAATAATAATAATAAAAATTACTTTTTTTAAAATAAATAAAAATAACTGTGTTATTTATGGCACATTTGCTCTTAGAACAACTTCAGGAACTGAAGTTTCGCAGTCACATTGCATCACTGGTCCACTCATTTCAGCATTGTAATTTTTAGTATTTTCAGGATCATGTGTATTGCAATTCTCCCCTTCTAGGTGATACAATGATAATCACTTTGCACTTCCTTACTGAACCACGTGTGCCCTTATAATCAATGACCCAAGAGGAGATCCAGCAATGAGAATTCTCACTGAATGCTGTAGAACTTAAAATGGAATTGGCTGCCTGCCATCAGAGAGCTTTTGCAACCAAGGTCAACAGAAAATAGTGTCCAAAGAGTTACAGATAAACTCTGATATCTGCAGATGTAGGTGGGTTGGGACAGCACTGTCAGTGCTCCCTGCCTGTGGCTTCAGTAACTTTGGATTCAAACAATTGTGGGTAGAATCTGGGGGGAAATGACACTGTTCTGAAAATGTACACATTTTGTTGCCATTATTCCCTAAACAATACACTATAGCAGCCACTTACACACTATTTGTCTTATTTTAAGCATTATAATTAATCTAGAGATGGGATATTATGTGCAAAGACTGTATGCCATGTTTTATAACTGACTCGAGGATTTGAAGATTTTGGTGCCTATGAGGAATCGTGGAACCCATACCCAAGGATACAAGCCGGTGACTGCATTTGTGCATATAAGGAGCACATAGTTGGCAGAAGGAAAGGAAAAACAGGACCGCAGTGAGTCTCATTTCAAGGCTAACTCAGATGAAAACATTGTTTACAAAGCTTTGTGACATATCTTATAGCTTTGGGTTGTAAACTGAAGAGGAGAAAATAAACTACCACTACTCCTTTGCAGTCTTATCCAAGAGGTGCTTCTAGCATCTCCAGGTATGATCTTTGATTTCCACCTCCGTCACCAGTCCACATCCCTTTCTTCATTTTAACTGCCCATTTAGAAATGATTTTGTGCTTATAGTAACATTGCAAGTATAAATAAAGCATAAAGAATATCCATAAAACCTGTACTCAGATTCACTTCTTTTTAATATTTACCTCACTTGCTCAATTATTTGAATGTACATCCTCTGTGTACACAAAAGATAATTTCCCTGAGCCTAGAGTTGCATAATCAATTATTAATGCTTTGAGGTTCACTATTTGTAGATTCAAATTCTTTATTTTCTACTTTTTTTTAAACTTTTGTTGGTACATATTTGCCTTATATAATGTTCACATTCACTATAGAGGATTTGTACCTGTACTTAACCATGTTTCACGGCTCTGACAATGGTATAAGACTGGAGGTGTACCCCAGCGGCTGAGTGCTGGCCTAGTATATGCAAAGGTTTGATCCCTGGCAACACAAAGAAACGTAAAAATACAGACATAGTTATGACAAAGCATTACAAAATGAAAACTAAACTGAGCATCATGGTGCTCACTTGTAAACCCAGCACTTCAGAGGCTGAGGCAGAAGTGTCGATCACAGTTCAAGAGCAGCCGGGGCTACATAGTGAGTTCAGGATGAGTCTTAACTATAAAGTGAGACTTTGTCTTTAAAAACCAAAAAACAAAATAAAAACTAGAATGCCATACTATTTTAAAGTTTAATTTTGTGGTAATTTTATTTTTTCAAATGTTTACTACTATAAATACATAAAATTTACATTGTGTATGTCAAAATTCAAAGTTATAGTTACAAACAAATTAAGTATTAAAAATTTATACCTAAAGCATGTTATATAATTTAGATAATTTTTATGAATTGGTCCATAGAAGAATCAAGGCAACATTGTGAAATTATATAGACCTGTGAACTCTTCCCACTTAAATGTTCTGAGTAAAGTTTGAGTGTATAATTATTTTGTAGTAATTAATGCAATATTAGTCATATAGGTAATCCCATTCTGAATTTTGTGACAATCATTTTTCTTTTGTGACTGTCATTTTGTTGATAGGTTTCTCTTTCTTATTAACATACCCAAATGACACTGTTTGACTAATATTCGAACTTTATAAACTTGAAATTGTGACCATTTTATTTCAGTCCCCATCATGAGATTCATGCATGTTGCTTCAGCTGTTTTTGGTTCATTTTTAATCTTTGGCAATACCCTCCATAGGAGCACACAATTTATACATGATTACCTCTACAGGAGTATTTGTCTCCAGGGTTTTTTTTTTTTTTTTTTTTTTTTTTTTTTTTTTTTTTTTTTTTTTTTTTTTTTTTTTTTTTTTTTTTTTTTTTTTTTTTTTTTTTT
>PVIR01016665.1:0-12327 GCA_004026965.1 Petromus typicus | reverse complement strand
GTCTCCAGGGTTTTTTTTGTTTTTTTTTTTACACAGGGTCTCATTTTGTAGTTTAAACTGGTCCTGAGCTCAGCCTTGAACTCACAGCAATCCTCCTGCCTCTGCCTCCCGAGTGCTGGGTTTACAGGTGCGAGCCACCACGCCCAGCACCGTGGTATGTGGTACTGGTTGCTGGTGTGTGTGAGTGTCCATGCCAGGTATTGTTGTGTGTGGTTATCAGGGATAGAACCCGGGCGCATGTGCTTGCAAGGCAGACGACGGAACCACTGAGCTAAATCCGCAGCTATCCAGGTTTGGACTGTAACAAAGCAGTGCTGCAATGAAGATTCTTGGTAGTGTACATAACACAGGTGTTTCTAGGGTATTTTCATAAGAATGGAATTACTGGTTTATGGGGTATAAATACTTTCAGTTTAATTAGCTGATGCCTAACTTCTGCTATGTAATGATTTACACGCTTACCTTTCATGTCAAACAAGTCCCATTGCACCACCTGCTGACAAACACTTGGTATTACTAGACAATTTTTGCCTATTCAGTAGCTATTTTTGGTTAAAATGGAATCTTACAATTAAATTTTCTTAATTACTACTAATGTTCACCATTTTTTCATATGCTTCTTGGACATTTGGTTCCCTATTTGATGAAATATTTGTTCAAGACATCTTCCATTATTTTCTGGTGGATTGTATGACTTTTTCAAATTAAATTGTGGGAATGTTTTGTTCTAACTCTGGTCCCTTGTCCTTTACATGTGCTACGTATCTCCTTCCACACTTGGTTATTTATTTTCTGACTTTATTGATGCTTTCTTTTGACATGCAAAAGTTCTAATGGTGATATAGTCAAAGTTATCAGTCCTTTTAATGGTAAGTGCTTTTTGTGCTGCTCTCAAAGAAATCCTTCACCTCAGCATCATAGTGATATTGTAAGATATTAATATTTAAATTTTTATAGTTTTATCCATTGAATTAAAGTAGTTAATATTCTAGATATTGATTTTTGTGTAAAATGTTAAAAATCCAATTTCATTTTTATTTATTTATTTTTTTTTTTTTAGGTTTTTTGAGACAGGGTCTCGCTTTGTGGTTCAGGCTGGCCCTGAGCTCAGCCTCAAACTCACATCACAGCAATCCTCCTGCCTCTGCCTCCCGAGTGCTGGGATTACAGGCGTGAGCCACCACGCCCGGCACTGGTATGTGGTACTGGTTGCTGCTGGGCGTGGGTCTCCACACCCAGTATTGTTATGTGGTTACCGGGGAATCGAACCTGGGCCCTTGCGCTTGCAAGACAGGCGCCGGAACCACTGAGCTAACTCCCCGGCCCCCAATTTCATTTTTAAATAAATACCCAACTGTCCCAATGTCATTGGTTAAAAAGTTTTTCCCTCTTCATTTAAATGACAACTGTCAAATATCAAGTACTGACATATTCATGGAATGGTTTCTGGCTTGTTTTTTATTCTGAAGTTATGTTTGTTAACTGTGTGCCAATATAGCATCGCCTTATTACTGTAGATTTGAAATAAATCTTGATAGCTAATGTAGAAATTCTTCCTTACTCATTTTTATTGCTCAAGTGTCTCTCAACTGTTTGTATCAGTAGCTGCAAAAATAGAAATTTTATTATCTATAAAAATTGCTTCTGAGATTTCAATTTCAGCAAAGTAACTGTTGACTTTTAATGTAAACAAAACTAATGGTTGAAATTATAATTGTAATCTTTCTGAAAATTTCATAATACGCCTCATACTGCTTAATAATCTGTTGAGAATTTTTATTACTTGCTTGCATATTTTATCAATTACTGATAGTAAAGCAGATTATCATGAATAGGATTATAATGACTTCTTTACAATGTTTTTTATTTTGTCCCAAGAGAAAAATACACATTTCTTAAGAAATTTGTTCATTTACATTGATCTCTCATGTTGATTTGCTCAATATTATATACACTAATCAATATAATAGATTATATTTTACATACGATGTCAATAATTCAGTAGGTTTTCGGTTCTGGCAATTTAGCTCAGTGGTTCCTGCGCCTGTTTTATAAGCACAAGGGCCCGGGTTCAATCCTCCAGTTAACCACATACAATACTAGGCGTGGAGACTCACCCCAGCAGCAATCAGTACCACATACCACAGTGCCGAGTGTGGTGGCTCATGACTGTAATCGCAGCACTCGGGAGGCAGAGGCAGGAGGATTGCTGTGATGTGAGTTTGAGGCTGAGCTCAGGGCCAGCTTGAACTACAAAGCGAGACCCTGTCTCAAAAAAAAAAAAAAATCAGTAGGTTTTCAAAAAGTAAATAAGACACTTTAAATACATTATAAAAATGGAGAAGAGGAGCCAGGGATTTAGCTCAGTGCTTCCAGTGCCTGCCTTGCAAGTGCAAGGGCCTGAGTTTGATCCTTGGTAACCACATACCACAGTGCTGGGCGTGGTGGCTCACGCTTGTAATCCCAGCATTTGGGAGGCAGATGCAGGAGGATTGCTGTGAGTCTGAAGCTCACCAGGGCTACAGAGTGAGCTCAGGGCCAGCCTGAACTACAAAGCAAGACATTGTCTAAACAAACAAACAAACAAACAAACAAACAAAAAACTATGAAACAGAGTACAAAAATGTTCAAGATATCTGTATCTAATGGTCTACTTGAAATTTTCACTGGGATGGATGTATTTCAAGCTTAATCTGTAAAGATCGAACACTTTATTCCCTCTATCTACTTGTTCCTAGTTTTTGTACTTCTAGTTTTATCATTCTTCGGTATGTCAGCCCAAGTATGCTAACATATCAGAGAATGGACTCCCTCATTAATGACACTAGTTCCATTGCCTAGACTGTCTTATACACAAGTGTTCCGTAAATATTTGTAGAATGAATGGATGCTATTCTCTAAAAATGTTCCATTAAAATTGTTCAACAATATGTGCAAAATGATATATATTAAAAATGAAACAAAAGATATTTGTTTTTTAAAATTTCTATTATTGGACCTATAGGGAGTATGCAGTCTCCATTTATTTTGTACCTGAACAATTGCTACAACTATTTTTTTTCCAAATCTTTTTGGTATATTATATATACACATCATCATAGCATTCAACATTGAGAATTTGTACCAGTGTATGACACAATTTAATTCTTATTTTTTCCCATTCCCCTATCCACCCTACACCCCCCATATACATAAGCTTTGTTTCCTTTTTATTACCATCATATTATTTTCCCCTTGTTATTTACCCCTATACCCTATTTCCTTTTAAATATTTTCTATTTCACAATATCTACAATATATACTAGAAGTCATTTACATCTTTAACACTAGTTTCTAAAGAAAAAAAATTGGTTAAAGTTCTATTTTGTAGTGACTGCTACAATTGCTTACATCAGCCCTCAGATGTAATGGCCTTGAGGTTCTCTGTCATATGGCCGGCTCTCTCGGGTTGGATTGGTGTATTAATTTCATCAAAGGTAGCAAACTGGAGCGTTAACAAAGGGAAGTCTGATGTTTAAGCCTGAAAATGTGTCACAAAAATTTTGAAGTCAAATGCAAATGAAGGCCAACCCCAGGAGATAGCTAACTATTATACCTGCTAAAAGGTTTTGTGCTTTAAAATAGTCATGCTTAAGAATTCTTTTCATGGACCAGGGAGTTAGCTCAGTGGTTCCGGCACCTGTCTTGCAAGCGCAAGGGGCCAGGTTCGATCCCCCGGTTAACCACATACCATACTGGGCGTGGAGACTCATGCCCAGCAGCAACCAGTACCACATACCACAGTGCTGGGTGTGGTGGCTCACACCTATAATCCCAGCACTTGGGAGGCAGAGGCAGGAGGATTGCTGTGATGTGAGTTGGAGGCTGAGCTCAGGGCCAGCCTGAACTACAAAGTGAGACCCTGTCTCAAAAAAAAAAAAAAAAAAAAAAAAAGAATTCTTTTCCTTAACTCTGCAGTTCTTCTTATTTTGGTAGGGCTGACGCACAGATGATGCTTGCAATACTTTTCTCTTCCCTCCGAATGCATTTTCTTTCTTCCTGAAGGCATTGCCAATTAACCATCTGCAACTTTGTCCATTGGTGCCAAGGTAGCTTTTCCCTGCGATGGTCAATGAGAACATGTCCCACATTGAAAGGGATGTGACAGATGGTTGGAATCAGTGTCATAAAAACACTTCTTGCCAAATTGAGCAATAACAGATTTTAAAAAAGAAGCTCTTAGATGGAATTTATCTACAGTCCACTGTCAAATCTAATCCTGTCTACTTTGTACCCACCATTCTCAAACATTAAAACTTTGACAAGGAATACTTGCAAATGTTACAGTCAAAAAAGAAGCTAAAAAGAGCAAAAGTAATCTAATTTGTACAGTAGACTCAGACTAGAAACATTGACCAAGTTAATTTAAAAATCACAATATATCTGTGAAACAAGCTTAATTCTGCCAAAAAGCTATGTCACACCAATATTAGGAGTCCCCTCTTCTTACAAACCAATATAAATTTTCATTTGAGAGAAAGCATGTGATTCACTAAATACCAAGACAAAAAACTACAGTTTAGTAAAATCAGTAGAATTTTTTAGGTACACATAAAATACTGCAAACAATTTTGAATGCAGTACATAAAAATTAATGTATGCTATACCAGCTAAGAACATACATTTTTGAGCAACACTGTCTCCTATGAATGTGACATGTAGGTCTTAATTCTTCCAGGAAGATACTAAAAAAAATAGCTGTATCAAATAGAACCTCTAGTTTTAGTTTTTGAGGAATCTCCACATTGATTTCCACATTGGTCACACCAATCTATGCTACAACCAACAGTGGAGTAGGATGTGTTTATAACAACACAATTTGTAGTAGCTAAGTTTTGAAACAACTCAAATGCCCATTAGTGGATGAATGGATAAAGACATGTTTGTTTGTTTTTAACACAACGGAGTACTATTCAACCATAAAGAAGGATAAACCTGAGACATTTCTGGGTAAATGGATGTAAGTTAGCTTGAAAATGAGATAAATTGAATACACATGTGTAAATATTACATTGTTTCTTTACTGTGAGAAAGTGAAAATGCAAATAAAGACCAAAACATATACTAGATATTAAGAAATACTAAGAAAGATGTAAATGAGTCCTAGAATTGTATGTTATATATTGTGAAATAGAAAATACTCAAAGTAAAATAGGGTGAAGGGGGGAAAATAATGATATTATAACAAAAAAGAAAGGAAACAAATTTTATGTATATACAGGGGTGCTAGGGTGGTGGTAGGACTATGGGAAAAAATGAGAATTAAGTTGTGTCTTATACTGGTACAAATCCCCATTATGGAGTGCAATCATGATGTGTATATGTAATGTACCAATAAAGATTTCAATGAAAAAAAATACTAAGAAAATGCTCAAATGGGAAGGGGAATTAAGGAAGGGTGATAGAGGAAATGAAAGAAGGAAAAAGGAAAAATGAGGAAAGAAGGAAAAAGAAACAAAAAAGGATAAAATGGAAACAAGAACTAAGATATATCCTGTAAATGTACAAATTTCCCGTGATGAATGTGAACATTATGTATATCTAAAATGTACTAATAAACTTAATTAATATTTTAAAAGACTGTCTCTTATTAACCAAGAGAAACTCAGCCTTTGCCAATTATATGACTTTAAACAATAAATAAGGTAATAATTCACCTCCGACTGATTGCATTAAACAAGCACAAAAACATTTTTAAAAATAAGGAAAATCATAGGACAATAGTCTGTTTAACCAAAATTGTAAAACAAAACTTTAAACAGATATCTAAAAGTATGAATTTTCTAAGACTTAACTTTTCCCAACATTTAATCTTAACAATGGTAAAGAGCACAAGAAATTATTTTGACAAATATAAGACCTCTTTTTAACATTCTATTTTCAATTTCACTGAGAAGGGATCAATATTTTAGCCATATTGTTTTAAAGATACCAACATTATTCCCATGCATTGTATTTTTCACTTAGAAAGAAATTTTAGGACATAATAATTAGACATGCTTTACTCAAAAGCTATATAGTTAGTGTTTATGATCAGTTCACAACAAAAACTTAGCTTTGTATCATTGCAAAATTATTCCCCCCATCACCAAACTAAGTCTGTGTTTCCCAAAATTAAATTACTCCACTTTAACAGGCTCACCTACTCTTGTCACAGGAAAAGAAATTTCAGGACATATCAGAAAGAGGCACGAAGTAGTGTTTATTAGGCAAAGTCAGAGTATAGCACACTCAAGAGGGAAGTGTGGGCGTTTAGAGAAATGAAATACATGGTAGTTTGGAACTGAATACATTATACTTTTCTTGAAGGGGTGAAAACTAGAGGACAAAAAGTGTCCACTTCCACAACGGGCTATCAGAACATTTAAAGATGTGGGGTTTTTTTGTTTTTTTGTTTTTTTAGGTTTTTTGAGACAGGGTCTCGCTTTGTGGTTCAGGCTGGCCCTGAGCTCAGCCTCCAACTCACATCACAGCAATCCTCCTGCCTCTGCCTCCCGAGTGCTGGGATTACAGGCGTGAGCCACCACAGCTGGCACTGTGGTATGTGGTACTGGTTGCTACTGGGCCTGAGTCTCCAGGCCCGTCATTGTATGTGGTTACTGGGGATCGAACCCGGGCCCTTGCGCTTGCAAGACAAGCACCGGAACCACTAGGCTAAATCCCCAGCCCTAAAGACATGTTTTTTAAAAGGCAGTTAAAACATTTTCTAGCTTTGTTCAACCTTTTGTCCAACCTCTTGTTTGGACCAGTTTATGGTAGGCAGGAGTGTCTGTCTGGCCACATTTCCTGACTTTGAGAGAGGGCTTAGCTCAGGGCAAGGCTCCTGTACCTTGCTTTCATCTTCTTTAAATAAATTTATTTATACTTTCTTAATTGAGTCAATTTGTGTCTTTTTAGTGATGGCTATCATAAAAAAGAGGTGTTAATTTAGCCAAGGAATGTTGGCATGGGTCTGCCTTGGGTTATTTTGGCTAAGTCCTGAAGGTTGTAGTCTTCTTACAAAGTACAATTTTTAGTTATGATTTCCTTATCATCTTTCTATCTTTTATTAAATCTATCTCATTCTTTCAACTTTGACCCTTTATTCAAAGAGGGTGCAGAAGGCACAATAGTCTGACTTTGTGTCAATTCCTGTTTAAGAGTGGCACAGTGAGTGCCTAGCCAGGGACCAAATTTTTGTCCTAACTAATCTAAAGGAGACATAAGAATATTAATCTGTGCTATTTGTAAAGTCTTTACTCTTCAGTAGTCTGATCAAAGGGGCAGAGGCATACAAGACATTAGCCCACAAAAACTATGGATCATGTGACAAAAAAATTCCGATGCACAATATCACATCCAGAGAAATGAGAACTTGTTTCCACCTGGTTGTTCCCAAAACCAGGACACTAGCTGGTCATTCATGCTTATGGCAGAGTGGCAGAGTCTCACATTGCACCCATGTGTGGATGTAGATGCTGCAATGCAGGAGACATATTTATAGAGCTGCCAGGAAGGTACCCATAATATTCTGTTTTGATAATGACACAGGGTCCAACTTCTGCTGCTGGGAGAATGTTTAACTCCACTTGATTTTGTAGAATAGCTTTTCTTCATCATTTTTAGTTTTTAAATTAAAAGTATTATTTAGAGTTTGCGTATAGTTAGTAAGGGATTCACTGTGCATTGCTACATTTTCATGTCTTACCTGGGGAATGAAGATAGTGGCCTGATAATCATATAGGTAAAAATCTGATTTGCTACATCAATGTTGCAAAACTGAGAAATTATGTAGTTGACCTATGGATTTGAACCAGAGCCTTTTGACACATGGGTAACCTAATGTGCATATTCTTATCACTATGGAGGCAAACAAGGCCATAATTGTATATGGCTGTGCCATTGGATATCATTTGCAGGCTGGCATCATATTCCAGTTCTTGCCCTCTAGTTAATACCTAACAAGTCAGTATTTCTTAATAGAATATAGTGTGATTACAGTGCTGGATAGGAATCTATCCCATATTTTTGGTGGCATTGCTCCACTTACCATAAGTATTTTTTTTTTATTCTCAACAAAGAGATGCTAGTTGGCTGGGTTGGCCCATAGTAGGTACCAGTCAGATACATTTATCTCAGACCTGAAAATACTGATGGATGAATTAATGATTGTCTTTCATAGTGGGAGTTTTAGAAGTATGAGGTATATCAGGGGCTCTATAATTCCATGTCTGAATATTAATTGTGGCTACAGAAAATTATTCCCATGGCCTCTTTTGTGAAGAATCTCTTTTATTGGCCATGGAGAGACATTAGAATTAGCAATAAGCTTTAAAATTGGCACTGCATTTTGTAGTTGTTCTATAAAATTTTCAATTTTTATCGAGTCATCATCCAGTAGAGGAGATGTCCACCACAGCAGAAATAAGCAACTGTCCACACATCCAGCACACGTCAATGTTACTAGTTTTGGTATATTGGTAGGCCCAGTCAAGGGAAACATTAGCTTCCCCATCAAAGAATGGTGTAAGGGTTAAGAGAAAAGCGAATTGACTGGTTTTGATTTTAGTAGCTGTCTTAGTTACTTTTCTCATTGTTGGGACAAAATATCTTTTTTTAAATTGAAATCTTTATTGGTACATTAAATATACACATCATGATGGCACTCAACAATGAGAATTTGTACCAGTATATGACACAATTTAATTCTCATTTTTTTCCCATAGCCCTACCTACCCTCACCCCCTATATTCAGAAAATTTGTTTCCTTTCTTTTTTGTTATAATCTCATTATTTTCCCCCCTTCACCCTATTTCACTTTGAGTATAAGGATCAGGGCAGAAATTAATGCAATGGGACAAAATATCTTACACCCAAGGCTAACGGAGGAAAGGTTTACTTGGGATCACAGTTTATAGATCTTTCAGTACAGAATCAGCTAGGTTTGAGGCATGGTAGCTTGCACAAGCAGTGGCAGTGGAGAAGCAATCCATGGCATGGCAGAAAGGAAACAGTAAACATAAGCTTTCTTTTCCCTTTTATACCATCCATGCTACCACTGTGAGAGGTACCACTTATACAGGGAGGCTTCCCATTATCCACACCCTGAATTATGCTAAACCAATCAGTGAACTAATTAAGTACCACACATCCTTAACCCTAGTATCATACATCCTAGATCCAGCCAGCCCTGAAAAGTCCCAACTATGAGTGCACAAGGTTTGGGGGAATATCAAGATACCAGCCATAATAGCAGCCATAGTGTAGTTGTGAGAGAATGTATTTTAGCAAAATGAACATATCTGTCTTTCCTTGAATCAGCCTTTTTATTCTTCCTGAACAGTATCTACAAATTCTCCAAAAGCTCATAGAAACATTGATCACAAGATTCTGTCTCCTTGGCTTCATGATCCCTAAAGTCTCAAAAGGAGCAGGCTTTAACTCTTGATAAGTGAACCCAAGGCGTATGCCCTTGCAGCTTGACAGCTGTGGGTGTGCTTAACTTAGGGATGCTCCATTTAGGAAGTTGATCTAAAGGTGACCATTTTTCCCAAACTTTATGTGACACATAAGCACTGGGTAGAACTTTATGTATATGAGTTGAACATTTTGGTCCTGCAAGGATTTTCTGTCACTGGGAATTATTACTAGAAGCTCATTTTTAACATGACTCATAGTTTGATGTTTCCTTTTTAAGATACTTATTGTCCTTCTGGAATGGTTTCTGAAATTTACTAAAGAATTAGATATCTTTTGATTTTTTTAGATATCTTTTGATTTTATATCAGTGTTACATATATAAATACACTTCTATGAAACACATTTAATAGATCCAATACATCATTTATAAATTTTAAGAAACAAAATATATATGAATTTATATTTAGCAAATTTCTTTAGTATTTTAACTCAATCATAAATAATACCGATGTTTTACTTACATACCCATCTAATTTGTCTCAACAGTTACCTCTACATTGTTCACAAAATGGAAGACATTAGATAATTACAAGTAAATGTCCCCAAACAATATTTGTTTTAAGAAAATAACTTTCAAAAATTGTAGTTAGAACCTGAAGATTACATCTATGTGTGGTACAACAGAATGATGCTTAAAAATCTCTATAGGAAAAAAAAAACTTTGAAGAGATCCAACAGAGCTGAGTAGAGGAGGTGCCATGTCAGAGAGACTCAGAGAACAACTGGAAACAAGTACCTTAAGCAGGAAGTGATACAAAGAGTCAAATTGAAACAAGATCCTTGTAGATAAAATAAAACATAAATAGGAGTTTAAGAGATGAAGTGGTTCTCCATGGCTATCCTGCCATACTTTGCCTTTGCATACCCTGGGAACAACCATTTTGAGAGCTTCCTACATAGTGGAAGACATCCAAGTAGTGTGGTAGAGTCTAGTTTCACAGGGTGGGCTGGTTGTATATGAGGCCCTTTGTTCCATGGTCCTCTGTCCAAATACTGAGCAAGCTACAGCCTAGCAGCATTTCTGCTGGCACACAAAGGAGCTGAGAGAGCAGGTAGAAGAGGAGCTCCCTCCTCAGCTACCCAGTCTCAGACTGGAAGAGGACAAATGAGTGAATGCTGCCTGTATATGCAGTCATCAGTATTAGACCATGAGTGTCCCTGAGTCACCACTGGGTTCCTCAAGTATGTCCCACAGCAGCTTGAAGTCCCCCCTGCACACAGTCCTAACACTGGTCTGGTCTGAGTCTATATCCAGTGCTCCAGGCTCCTATGGCCCCACACAACTTGTGAACTGACCAGAGACTCCATCTGATGTGAGAAATCTGCGTTTTCACAGGAAGTTCCAATCTCATGAGACTCTCTGCCTGGCATGCCTACCTTGTAGGGGCATGTGCCTAACTGTAGGTTCACTGCCTCCAAACATGACTGCAACAGAATCTCTACTGTGCACAGCACCAGAGCCCAGGACGAGTCTCTACTCAGCTAACTAGTCTCATCCTCTGTCTGGTTAGCAGGAAAGCTAAAGGTTTACCAATTTTTCCTATGCTATGAATACCTGTGAGAAACCACCCAGCATCCCACGTCTTCACAGGGCCTACTGCAATCGCCCCACATTAATCTTGGGTGCACCTGTGTCTCCTGTGGGTGCTCTGAGGTGACCCAAGTGTCCACCTGATGGGTCAAGCTGGTCTCATGGCCACAAGGACATCAGGTACCCAGGTCTGGTCCTCAGTCAGCAGAAATCCACGCCAGGAGCCTCAGAATCCAGTGTTCCAGCTTGGACAATGATCACAAACAGAAGTCTTTGGGTGTTTTTTTTTTTTTGACATAGGATCTCACTTTGTAATTCAGGCTGGCCCTGAGCTCAGCCTCAAACTCACATCACAGCAATCCTCCTGCCTCTGCCTCCCGAGTGCTGGGATTACAGGCGTGAGCCACCACGCCCGGCACTGTGATATGTGGTACTGATTGCTGCTGGGTGAGTCTCCAAACCCAGTATTGTATGTGGTTACCAGGGATCAAACCCGGGTTCTTGCACTTGCAAGATAGATGCCAGAACCACTGAGCTAAATCCCCAGCCTCACAAACAAAAATTTAACAAGAGGGGTCCCCTTGAACTGAGAAACCTCCACACAAGCCCACAGAATATAAAGAGGAACAAAGAGAAATGTGATTTGTAAGAACAGAACTTTAAAAGCTGTTACAGAAGGGAAATAAATCATGTGCAAAGGAAAACCCATCAAAATTACAAAAGATTTCTTAATACAAATGTTAAATTCATGGAAAACTTGGAATGAAGTAGTTCAAACCCTAAGAGAAAACAAACTCCAGTCTAGGTTGACATACTCCAAAATGTTGTATCGCACAATTGAAGAAATAAGATACTTCCATGATAAACAGATACAAAAACAACTCCAAGCATATTTAGCTACCAATTACCGTCACTGGAAGAAAGACAGCCTCTAATAAATGATCTTGGAAAACATCTTCCTGCATGCCAAAGACTGAGCCCAAGCCAGTCGCAGCAAACCTTTTAGAATGGCCTAACTGCAACCCTAAACCCACTTATTGCAAAGTGACAACATTGCAATTAAACTAGAATATGAGGTTTTTTTAAAGAAAAAAATAACATACATTGTGAAATAGAAAATGCTCAATGTAAAATAAGGTGAAAGGGGACAATGTTGAGATTGTAACAAAAAAGTAAGGAAACAAATTTTATGTATATGGGGGGGTGGTAGGGTGGGTAGGGCTATGGGAAAAAATGAGAATTAAGTTGTGTCTTATACTGGTACAAATCCCCATTATGGAGTGCAATCATGATGTGTA
>PVIR01016664.1:0-36247 GCA_004026965.1 Petromus typicus | reverse complement strand
AACCTGTTTTGCAGTAGGTTTAGAGTGTCTGTTTTAATATTTAGATCTCTTATCCACTTTGATTTTAGCTTGGTACACGGTGAAAGAGTTAGATCTAGCTTTAGCCTTTGGCAAGTTAAAACCCAGTTTTATGTCTTTTATTTTTGTACATAACAGCACCTATGAGAGATATATGAGGTACTAATGGCTAATTTCTTTACTGCAACATAAATGCCAGATTATAAAGATTACTTTTCTCAAACTGAATTCTACTGTATACTCAAGTATATATTTAACAAGCAGGTTCAGAACCTTCCTAAACTTGATCTGCCGGCTCCACAAGTTCCCAGAAGCCTGCCCATTTAGGTATCCGTGTAAACACTGACTTGTTTTACAGTCATTCTTATTTGATCAAATCAATTCCTGGATAAAGAATTCATTAGGGATTAGTTTCCATTCCCTAAAGGGACATGTTAGTCTCTTTGTGTTTACCAGGATGGACAGATGTATAACAATTCCAGACAAATCCATATGCTTTGAGTACTTGTTATTACATATATGAGATTATTGGCTTTGCAACTAATGAAAAAAAGGATAAAGAAAATACTATCTATCATCTATCTGTCTCCATAGTATAATACTGTAAAGCATATTAAAATGATGTTATTTGTGATCACATGGATAAATCCAGAGGACATTATTTTAAGTGAAATAAGTCAGGGTAGATATCATGTGATCCCATTTATAAGTGGACTCTAAATAAGCAGATGTCATAGAAGTAGATAGTAGAGCGGTGGCTATCAGGGATTGAAGTGGCTTTGGGGTATAAATGGGGAAGGTGTTGGTCAAAGGATACAAGATAAAGAGATCTAAATATTGTAAAAAAAGATCGAAATATTGTAAAACCATAACTAGTGATTTATACTTCATAAATGATGAGAACATATCTAAAATATTCTCATTACAATACTACAGTGAATAATTTCTATGAGCCATATTTAGCAATTCTATAAGGTAATTATGCATATATTTCAAAACACCATGTTTTACCCATCACTCAGTAAACACATACAATTTTATCATCATAAGAATAACAGTAAAATTCTCCAGTTCTGATCTACTATACTGAGGAGAAAAGCGTCTCCCGCCCCATGAAATCCCAACAGCAGCAGGGCTGAGCTGAACCACCTTTCTGACTTCCTGACACTTTGACTGTATATTCTTCACAGAATCTTACTGAACACCTCTAAAATTAAAGCCTGAGCAAATTAGCACTTATAAAATATCACCATGCTGACCCTGATGTATTTTCAGGCAAACATCAGATATTGTAGCAGATTCTCACAATTACACCCCATCTCAGTAGAAGTCACTACTGTTAGTCTCATATATCTAGAAATATCTTCATTTATAGCACAAGACAAATTAAGTTAATGATTTATATGATAAACACCTGTATAGAGCAAAGTTCAGGATATAAAATAAATATTAGTATAAATTAACATTAAACACCAGAGACAAACACTCCTGATACCTTCCGGAATGACTCCACCTAATCTGCCCCTCTTCCTTCACCTGAGAGTTCACTGACAAGCATAGCAAGGTGTTTGTGCTCTTCCTTGACTGTATGTTTATCATCTGATTATGTATGTTCACACAATATAGTTTTAATTTTTCTTAATTTGATAGTTCTAAAAAGGAAGCTTTTTTTGTGGTACATTGACTTGAACTTGGAACTTTCAATCTTCCCATCTCAGCCTCCCTGCTAAGGTTTCAGGTGTGCACTACAACACCTGGAAAAATGGAACAGTTTTGAAAAATGATTTCTGATGGGAGTTTGAGTTTGCTTCTAACCCATGAAGCTAACCATGCAAATAAGCTTAGTCCATCTACTCCTCCACCATCAGAAATTGTGCCGTTTCCCATGTTAACAGATGACCCCTTATGCAATGTAGAATCCAAGGAAAGAGCTGAGAGTTTACTGGCCTGTAGTCAGTGTGTTACAACTTCTCGACTCTGAACATACAGGTTTCTCTGGAAGTATGTGCCCACTCACCTAGTAAACTCTTCAGTCTTTGACAACTGTGTTGGGTCATTAGACTTTCCAGTTCTGTTTTCTAAATCCAATTTCTCTTGTGGTTCCTAAGGAATGTTCCTGGCAATTTAGTTTGAGGGAGTGATTTTTGGCTGACAGAAAAGAGGAGTTATTTTAGTGAAAAGGGAGTTCTAGTTCCTAGTGAAGCTCTTTGGCATTCAGTACCAGAGTCCACCAAAGATGTATGAGATGGCATTCATCGTGCATTATGCAACATATTTTGTCATCAGCTCCAACTAATCTTTCCTTATCTAGCAGCAAAGGAGAAAATCAAAAAATTAAGGCAGAAATGGTGCTATTTGGTCTCCATCTTCTAAATTAGCCTCATTTCTTAGTTTTTAAATTTTAATTTCTAGTACTTTGCTTTCATTTCCCTTATGGCCTTTGTAGTATAGAACCTGGATGTGCTTTAAGATTCTTAAACAATTTTAGGTTGAGAGCAAGACCCCATAGACCGGAGAGCATAACACTACCCATCACAGCCCAACACCCTGCCCCATTAGCTAGCCATGTCACAGCAATGATTAGTTTCTACACTAACGAGGTATAGGATAAAATGTAGGACTTGGATTCCTGTATTAGGAAATTAATATGTATACTTCTGGAGCGCCTTGACAAGTGTCAGGAGGGTGCTAATTATTTCACATACAGTGAGTCATCTAGTTCTCATGATAACCCTGGGAGTCCAATATTGAAATATCATTGGGGGGCTGAAAATATAACCCAGTGGTAGAGCATTTGCCTAGCATAGGCAAGTGTGATGCTTTGATCCTAGCACAGCAAACCACATTGAAAAGTTACACATATGTGTGTGTGTGTGTGTGTGTGTGTGTGTGTGTGTAATACTAGCCCCATTTTATAGATAAGAAAGTGACCCATAAATATTAGGTGATTTCTACAAGATTACATATTTAGTAGCAGAGCCAGATTTGATTCCACAATGAATTCATAGAAGTGTGTTTTTAATAACTACAAAAGAATATTTGCATGTTTCAGGGGAATAGCCAGAGCAGAACTCTAGGAAGCTAATTTGCCTTTTCTATAACTCAGGGAGTTGATGAAGGTTCCATTGCAGCAATGTGCAAATATCTTGTTTGGTCTTGAGCCTGTCAGGAAAAGCAAAAATGTGGTTGAGTACTTTTCTTCCACTTTGGGTATTCACTATCAGCACTGTTGGGGTATCACAGAACAGTTAGATCAACCTGTCATATTCATACAGAAAACGTGTTGGCTCTGTTAGTCCCTGGTTTGATATAATGTAGGTGGATTAGTTCATGAAATCTTACATGTTCCTAGGATATAACCTGGCTTTTGTTCTTTTTTAAACAAATTATCCCTGGCAAGTGCTGAATATAATATTAAGAAGTCAGCAAACCCACAGGCCTCGCAGCACCTCAAGTCCAGTATTAGCAACCTGAAAATGTTGCCTTCATTCAAAAATCTCAAGGCGTAATAAAGTAAATGGATCAAGTGTGTTTCTTATTTTTTTCTTTTGGTACTGGGGATTGAACTCAGGACTTTGTGTTTGTGAGGCAGGCTCCAGAATCATTGAGCTAAATCCTTGGCCCTCAAGTATTTTTCTGTTGGAATTCAGCTCTGCTCTTTACTGCCTCTGTGATCGTGGGTAAGTTAATGTCACCCATCTAGACCTCAGTTTTTTCCCTATTAAACGGTAATATGTATTAAAATTTTTATCATTTGCTTATGAAAATTAAACTAGCACTGTGTTTGGCATACTGTAGATTCTCCTCTAAGCCCTGTAAAATACTAGAAGTAAACGCTGATATGAACTATGGATTTTGAGTGATAGTGATGTGTCAGTGTGGGTTCGTCACTTGTGACAAATGTATCACTCTTGGGTGCATGTGATTGGTGGGGAAGCGCTCTGTGTGCAGGGTGTGTGTGTGTGTGTGTGTGTGTGTGTGTGTGTAGGAGGGAGAGGTACGGGGAACACTCTGTACTTATCCTTCATTATGTTGTGCACTTTGACTACTCTAAGAGGCTATTTAAAAAGTGTCATTGAGAATTCAGATTGCTCTTAGTTGAGGCTCCACCGCAAAGCAGAAGCTACTGTTGCTGCAATACTTTTCTGAGTTCCTGCTGCTTCTTGTGCTGAGGATGGAAGCTAACTATTACCCTCACAGAGCCAGTGCCATTGTTGGATGGTACCAGGAACTGACATCTGCCTCACTGTAACTTCCAATCATTGTGTACAGTTCCTCCCACTGGACAGATGCAGAGTAAATTCAATCTGTTTCCCGTATGAGGCCCATTCATATATTGGAAGGAAGTGTTCATATTTCCCCACCCCAATATTCCATGAAGTTTTGTCTTTCCAAGACTAAATACTCCTTGAATTTTCAATGGATTTTTTCCCTCTGACTTAACGGTCAATTCCCCTTGATTAGTGGTTTTTCTTGGTATTTTAGTTTTAAAAATAGAAATAATCCCTCCAACTCAGGAAAGAGCTGATGAGAATGGAGATCTATGCTGTCTCTTGTATTGTGTGGTTTCTGGACCAGTCACACTGGGACACACTCGTGGAATATCGGCCTAGTTAACCTTCCTCTATCTAAGTTCAACACGGTGGTCTGAAAGTGGTCTTGGGTGGAGTGGAGTGGGACAACCACATCACACTGTAGCCTATCTAGTAATAACACAAATTTAGGGAGAATTATTTTCAAAATGTCTTCTGTCATTACACCTGTTTATCTCAACTTCTCATTTGATTTTGATCTCAAATACAGACACAGTTTTCTTGATTATTGTTTTAGATTCTTTTACTTAACAAATCAAATTGCGTATATTCATTATGTAGAACACAGTTTTGAAATATGGGTATATTGGGGAGTGGTTAAAATGAGCTAATTCACATAGGCAGTACCTCAGATATTTATTTTTTGAGTATGTAACGAAAGCACTTAAAATCTACTATTTCAAAAATTTTCAAGAATACAATAATACTTTACATTAGCCATGGCCAGTGTGCTGTACAACAGGTCTATTGGATTTATGTATTTTGTTTACCTGAAATGTGGTATCCTATGGCCAACACCTTCCCAAATCACTTCTCTATCCTCAACCCTAACAGTAACGCTATTGCACATTTCTGAGTTCGACTTTTAAAAACCTGTGAATGAAATCATGCATTTGTCTTTCTTTGTTTGTCTTTTTCACAGTATAAAGTGCTCCTGACTCATTCAATGTGAGAGTATTTTTTTTAATGGTGGGATAGTATTCCATTTTGTATAAATACCATACTTTCTTTACCTGTTTATTCATTCTTAGATGTTTGGATTGAATATATTTTGGCTGAATCTGTACTTTAGTCCTGCAATAAACATGAGTGTACAGATATCTCTCAGACATTCTGCTTTTGCTTCCTTTTGATGTGAGTTCAGTGAAGGACCGCTGGGTCACACGCAGATTTCTTTTAAATATTGAGGGATCTCCATACTGCTTTCCATAGTGGTTTTACCACTCTACACTCCGAGGCTGTTTTCTATGAGAATTCCAAATCTTATTTGTCTGTGCTCCTTTAATATGTATGTCTCCTTTCTCTTTGAACATTTAATTTTTCTCTTCTGTGCCTTTGTGGCACAGAGAGTGAGGTGAGATAATGCTGTGCTCTTCTGGTTCCACCACATTTTTTTCTGATTAAACTAAATATTTTCTGTGTTCTTTTGGTCCAAGCTGCTCACCGGTCTTCTAAGAAGCGGAAGTAATGCCTCTCATGATTCGGCTTTATCATTGTGTTGTTCCCTGTGATCTCCCCTGGCCTATTTGCTGGGGACCTCAGCCCTCTACTCCTATCTGCATCTTTTTTTTTTTTTTTGACACATGTAATTAGGGACTTTAAGCTATCCTTGGACCTTTTCACTGTCTTTTTAAAAGTCAATGCCTGCCTTTATACTGGCTCTTTCTTTCACTAATATCCTTGCTTAGAAAATAAAATCTTCTTCCTACTTGAGTTATCCCTCTTTCTTTCATTGCTTTAAAAAAGTTTTAAATAGAGTGGAAGGGATAAAGGGAGGGCAGGGGAATGGGAAAAAAAACAAGAGAATTAAGATACATCATGTACAGGTACAAATTTTCAAATTTTCAGTGATGAATGCAATCATTATGTATACCTAAAATGTACCAATAAACTCAATTTTTCAAAAAAAGTTTTAAATAACTTGTATCATAGCAAGTATGGCTGTTCTGTATTACTACTATTGTTATTAATCACTTACTGCATTAATTTATACATCGGGCTTCATTATAAGTATATGTACAGAGACAAAGCAATAGCAACAGGACTGGAGTATCCACTGTGGGAATATTGAGTCCTATGCCTCCCCTGTAAGGAAGGACTACTGTAGATTTGTACACTGATCTAGACCAAAATGGTTTTCTGTCAAAAAGTTTGCAATGAAAAGATTGATCCTTATCAATCTGTATGAGTCCCATTCATTTTTTTTACAGACATATGTTTAAAGTATGTAGTGATTACCTTCCTCTTGGAAAGTGGTACATGTACATGACATATTTTAAATCTTTTTTCCTTCCGTTCCTCCGATTCCTTTCCCTCTCCCTCATCTTTTGGTTCCTCTTCTTTTACAAAAGACCCATTTCCCTGTTATCTTTCAATTTGCTCTTATTTGTATCTCTTGTTTCCCAAGCCATATTTGTTTGTCTATCTGATTCATTTCACTTGACATTATCATCTCAAGGTACATCTATTTTCTCATGAATTATTTAAATTCATCTTAAGACAAAACAGAAATCTACAATGTCTAAATACCGTATTTCTTTATCTGTGGATGGTAGTATATGCTACTTCCAAGATTTAATTATTATGACTTGTGTTGTTATAAACACAGGTATGTGTGTATCACTGTAATATCTGTTTGATTCTTTTGGGAAGATAGCTAAAAGAGGAATAACTAGGTCAAATGACATGCCTAGTTTCAGTGTTGTGAGAATCTCCATACTAATTTCCATAATTATTCTTCTAGTTTACATTCTCACTGACTATCTAGAAAGGTTCTTTTATTCACACAGCCTCTCCAGATTTGTTGTTAATGATTTCTTGATGATAGCCATCTTCTTTGGAGGAACTTAAGTGTTTTAATTTGCATTTCTGTAATGGCAAGAGATGTCAAACTTTTTTTTTTTCATATATTTATTGGCCAGGAGAACTTCTCCTGATAAGTATCTACTCATTTTAGCTGCCCATTTTTTTTCCCATTTTTTCCCTTTTCTCCCCGCTCTGCATCCCTGTGCCCCCTATATACACAATCTTTGTTCTTTATTATTAACACATTCATTTTCCCCTCATTATTTACCCTTATACTCTTTCCTTTTAAATATTTTCTACTTCGCAATATTAACCATACATACTACAACTCATTTACAACTTCATATTCTCATATCAGAGAAAAGATATGATATTTACACATCTGTGGCCCATTTAATTTACTTATGAGGACGTCCTCAAGGTACAACCATTTCAGTATGAATGACTCAATTTTATCATTTTTAGTCAGTAGCCCATTTTTCAATTGGATCTTATAATTTTTTTGGAGGGGGAGGTCTAACTGTTTTAGTTTTCATATGTTCTAGATATTAGTTCTCTGAGTAACAGCTGGCAAAACTTCTTCCAAAGCTCTCGGTTGTCTCTTCACTCTCTTGGTTGTTTCTCCTGTCGTGTAGATGTTTTTAAATTCGATACAGTCCCATTTGTTGATCTTTGGAAGTATCTTTCTGCACCAGGCTTCCAAGTCCGTGCCCACTTCTAGGTCTTCAAGGGTTTTGTCTTTCAGCACCTTCTTTCCACTTTAACGTTAAGATATTTAATCCATTTTGATTTTAGTTTAGTTTAAGATGAGAAACATGGACCTAGATGCTATTTTCAGCATGTGAGTAGTGAGTTTCACGGTAGTTAAATAGGCCATCTTTCTTTTGTTAAATAGGCCATCTTTCTTTTAATATATTTTTGGTTTCTCTCAAGGATCAGATAGCAGAACATGCCTACTATATTATCACATTTAATTTTGTTTATGATCAGTTTTGCAAGTATATCCCTTTTGTTTATACTCATTTGTCTATCCAAGAATGTGAGATACCCTGCCTTATTTCAACATCTTCATTGATTTTTTTTAGAGTGATGTAATGTTCATTGTACAAGTTTGATTTTCTTAGGTCAATTCCTCAATACTTAATTTTTCTTGATACTGTTATTAATGGTATTGTTTTTCTAATTTCTCAGTGAATTCATTATTACTATAAAGGAACACTACTGATTTTACATATGACCACATTATTAAATTTGATTATTAATTATAGGAGTCTTTTGGTGGATTTTTGGGATCTTTTAAGTAATCTATAATGTCATATGCAAATAATGATACTTTGACTTTGTACATTCTGGACCACTTTCCTTTTATTTCTCTCTTGCCTGATGTTCTGACTACTGTTTTGAGGACTACAATGAGCAGGAGTGGTGGTAGTGAGCAAGCTTGTCTTGTTTCTCATTTTATAGGGAAAGCTTTCAGTTTTTCCCACTTAATATGATGTTTATAGTAGGTTGGTCACAAGTGGATTTTATCAGATTGAGATAAGGACCTTCTGATTTCTGCAGGACTTTAAAAATTATGAGTGGATGTTGGACTTTGTCAAAGGCTTTTTCTTCATCTACTGAGATGATCATGTGATTTTTTTCCTTGCTTCTGATGATCATATGATAAATTATCTTTATTAATTTGCATATACCAAGTCATCTTTGTATCCCTGGGATGAAGTCAGCTGGTTCATGGTGTAGGATTTGTCAGTAATTCTAAAGAACCAGAAATTAGTCTTTGCATCATTTTTTGCAGCAGTTGTTTAATGTATTTTACATGTATTTTTATTTTTTAACTGAAATCTTTATTAGTACATTACATACACATCATAATTACACTCAACAATGAGATTTTGTACCAGTATCTGACACAACTTAATTCTCATTTTTTCCCATACCCCTACTCATCCTACCACCACACCCCCTATAAATATAAGCTTTGTTTCCTTTATTTTTTGTTATAATTTCATTATTTACCCCTTCACTCCAATTCACTTTGAATATTTTCTATTTCACAATATATAACATACATCATTTTTAATGGCAGTAATACACTTTTCTGTAAAGGAACCACATCTTCTTTATGCAGTCTCCAGTTGATGGACATTTTGGTTGTTTACAAGATTTAGCTATCACAAACTGAGCTGCTATAAATATGAGTGCATTTATGTCGCTGTGATATGAATCTTTTAATTCTTTTGTGCATATACCTAGCAGAGGACATGTATTTTTATTTTTAAGGAATCCTTAAAGAGCTGGCTTCTGATGATCATACGATATATATTGTACTTATATTTCTGTCGTATATTCTACTGTCACTCTGGCTTCACACTGGTCACTCCTGCTACTTGTACTTTCAAGAGAATTTTTAATCTTGTGGTTTTCTTATTGGTATCTTTTAATGAACTCTTATGTTGGCTACAGCAGTCATTCACGTTATTTCAGCATAGCTAATTTTTCTTGATTTGTATCTTCTGTAGATCATTGATCATTTTGTTTATTAAATCTATTATCTGCTAGTTATATATCCTTTCATTGAGTACCTTATTGATCTATTGTTGTTTTTTTTAAAAAAATAATTTTATTGACACATGTTTGACATATATAATGTTCACACTCATTATGCGGAACTTACATTCATACATAATATACCTTAATTATTTTTCCCATTATTCTACCTTCCCTTCAATCTTTATCCCTTCTCTATCTGCAAAACTTTTTTTCTATTGCTTTCTTTCCATTACTCTTTCCTTTCTAAAACTTCCTATTCCCTTCCTTCCCTTTCCTTTACCCTCTCATTTGTTCTTCTTTGCGTTTGAATGCTTTCTTCCTACCCCTCTCTACCCACCCTCCATTTTGGTCCTTATTTACTCTTTGAACTTCTCACAAAAGAGAGATAATATGATATTTAAACACATGTGTTCATTTTATTTCAGTTAAAATTACGTACTTGAAGTGCATCTATTTATCTAAAAATGTTTGTGTGTTCTCTTTCTTCACTGTAGAGTAGTATTCCATTGCATGTAAAAACTACTTTTTAAAAAAATCTGTTTTTCCACTGAGAATCATATAAGCTGTTTCTAAGATTCAGCCATTACAAATTGTGCTGCTAAAGAAACCACATGGAAATTGAGCAGTACCTTCTTAGTCTGTTATTTATCTCCTCTCTCAGTGCTCCACATTTTAGTGGTGTAGTTGGGAGTTTTTAGAGATATTTTGTTACCTTTTCTTCTCATGTGTCCATTTTAAAATTTGTTCTTTTTTACACTGAGGTTTATGAATCCTTATAGTGGAAATACTTTGTTGCTAGTGAGGTGATCTCTTTATCTTTTGTCTGCTTCTGAGTGGCATACTCTTGGCACACACTAACTATAGACCTTTGCCTTTGTTTTAAAATCTGACCTTCTCTATTAGTTTGGGAGGGGAGGATGCAATGGGTCCACACCTAGTTTTCCAACAGTATATTATTGACACAGAGGTAACCAAGATAACAGAGAAAACACATGAAAACAACAACTAAAGCCATGCTGGCAATATAAATTAAATAATACCATTAAATACGTGCTGGATATTGACATACTATCAACACCAATAATGTACCACCCTTAACCATAGAAGAGAGGTATATAATTGCATAAAACAATAATTCAAATCAAATGTTGACATATAGCAGATGTCTAATAAATCCCAATCTATACCCCAGCTAAAAATAGAAAAATATTCAACTGTAATAGTATGGAGTTAATTATCTATAGATTAATAATGGTTGTACTAGTAAAGATAGTACTGGTTTGGGAAAGGAAGATTGAGATAAAATTTGAAAAAAATGAAACAATGAAAGATGAGGAGGACAGAAGATTGAGCTAAAGAATCCTAGTAAAGGATAAAAAGAAATTAATAGAATTAGATAATGTTAACAGAGAAAAAGAAGGAAAAGAACGAAAAAAGGGAGAAACAATAAAAACAAGAACAAAATTTAAAAAGAAAAATTTCTAAACATATAAAAAATGAAGAAAAAAGAGGAAGAAGACAGCAATTTTTGTCTCTGTGTTTTTGAATGAGTGTTTTCTTACCATTCTTCACAGATTTGGAATCTAGCCAGTCATGATTTTCTACAGCTAGCTTTGCAACCTGTGGGCTTGTGGGGCATCTCCAGAGGCCTTTCTGTCTGTTCCACATAGGCTGTGGTAACTGTCCAAGTGGATGCATGTTCTTGCTCACATTGTTCGATGGGGACAGCAATCAGATCTCTGATCTGTACTGGGTGTAGGCAGCAGGCCATAGGTTCAAGCAGAATGCTGTAGTTAACGCCAGAACTTTCAGTCCAGCTGCCCCTGAAAGCCACAGAAATGGACTTGGCTTCCCACCACAAAGGACAGGGCCCAGTGTCCTCCTCTCTTGAGCTTAAACTTCTCAGGAAGCTTATGTCTAGCCTCTCTCCTCTCTGTGACTGCCTCCCTTGACTGTGTCTCGTCCAATCACTGTGAGGGGATAGCACTGGGAACTCTGAAGTTGTTCTGAGGCTCAGTCTTAAATAATTCTCCTTCCTGATTAATTGTTCTCTCTCAATATGTTGGGCACTGATCTGGATTCCTTCTCCCTCTGTCACCTGCCATGTGGAAGGAGTCACTGCAAAGGAAAATTCTAAACCATTTCTGTAGCCTTGGACTTTCAGGGGCTAATGCTGCTGTCCTAGTCCATTGTTTATCCATGGAGCTTCAGATGCTGGGGCTTTACCTTGTATCTATGGAGATGGATTTTCTTCTCCAGGAGCTGGTATAAGCTACCAGATTGCTTTTTGCTCTTCTCTATGCATCATGGTTGACTTCTCCAACTTCTCTATATAGCTTTCAGTTTTCTTGTCAATTCACTCACAAATTCTGTATATTTACTTCTTTGTTTTCTTCCCTTTTTTAAGTTATGATTTTCTAGGTATCTGAATTTTTAGTCCAAGAGAGGACTTACTTTCTGCTGATTGCTACTCTGCTACTTTCAAGTCAGCTCATTTCAGTGTTTATCAGCACCTCTTCATTCATATTTGCCTTCTTCAACACTTCCTCAACTCCCATTCAGTCTCTTGTTTGTAGTCATCTGGTGTTTGCTTTTACCATTTCTTCAATACTACTCAACCATAAGTAAAATTGAACTCCATACTTTAGAGGTAGTTTCTGTTTTAATTTTCCTGTGTGCACCATGTGAACTGCTCATACTGTCTTAATTTGGCCACATACTTTATTCATTGTTGGCATTGACCCTTGTTCAGCTTTGCTTGCCATATGCTTGTCCTATGTTGATCTTGCAAGGATCCTCTTGAATTGGACTGAATCCTCTAAACCTTGAGCCAATGTGTGTACCATTAATGAGAAAAGTGATATTTTGTATCAGAGCTATTTGGTATTAGATATAGATTTTGGTATCAGGGAAGTGGAGTGATTTATGTGACTGTACCTGAATATGTGGTTTAGAAGCTTTTAGAATTTGCTTGCTGAAGGGATTTGGAAAGATTTTGAGATATTGAAGCCTTAGAATGCTGTACACACACTGAAGAGTGATCCTGGTCAGAGCTCAGAAGAAAAAAATATTTTTAGGAATGTGGACAATAAAGGCCAGGCTCAAGAAGCTTCAGTTAGGGACAAAGAGTTCATTTACAACCGAACTACTGACAATGCATGCTACAGTCTGGCAGAAATTTACCAACATTTTTCCCATGTCCTACAACTTTGAAAGAATGAAGATTAACAGCATTGAGATAGTTAATTTCATAGAAGAAATTTGAATACACACTAATTCTGCTCATCAATCTAGGCACTCTGAGGCCTCTGCAGCTATGGTCTAAGGGGAACTTATTACTCTTCCTGCCATGTGCTGACCTTGGAATTGTCCATGGGATGTTGGTTTTATTGGCATACAGAATGCAGGAGTTGTGGGGTCACAAAGGCTTGCACCCATATTTCAAACAAAATCTTGGAAGGCCAGGCAAGATGCTCATGGGAGGATAATATGTGAAGGTGTGAGAATGAAGCCAAAAGTGAAGTACAGACCTCAGGAACTTGGAGTTAACAGAAAATTTACTGAGGAAAGTTGCAGACTGAGAGGAGCCAGACCAAGAGAGAGACTGTATGGGCTGCAGGGCCCCCAAGCCTTCTGAAACTCACATTTCACAGATGTGTGCCTCAGATGAAAGTGGAACCACAATTCTTACTGTCTGCATCACTGTGCTTTGGTGTTGATCTAGTCCTAATTTTAAAAATTTCCTTATCTCCCTTTTGGGAATGTTTAGCCTGTGACATTGTATTTTGAGAGTATGTAACTTGTTTTAGATATTTTTTTTTTGTACTGTGGTATGTGGTACTGATTGCTGGTAGGTGTGAGTAATCATGCCCTGCTTAGTTGTATGTGATTACTGGGATACAACCAGGGTCCTTGTGCTTGCAAGGCAGGTACTGGAACCACTGAGCTAAATCTCCAACCCTTGTTTTAGAATTTTGTGGAGGTTTACAGTTAAGAATTTTTCTTGAGTCTCAGAAGAAACTTGAATATTTGAAAAATGCTGAAACTGCTGAGAACTTGGGGAAGTGAATAACACACATGTATATATTTATAATACATACTAATTAAAGTCATCTTATTAAATAGTATATAGACATACCACATCTTAAAAATTTTAGTTTAGGAGAAAATTTATTGTATTTCAAATTGTATGATGACAGTTGTATAATGTTAGGTGGAATTATGAGGTTTCTACTATCTTTATTTGAAGATTCGGTATGGTTTAAGGAGAAATGATGATGTGTGAAGTTGATAAGGAGTGGATCGTGATTGTTACTCTTGGTATGTCAACATCATTGGATGAAGAAATGCTGAGCATATGAGTACATTCCTGGAAGTATCTGTGTGGGTCATGAAGCTGTGGCCTTGCAGTCTATTTATGGGTCCTTACTCATTCTTCTCTATAAGCATTCCTCTTCTCTGCTTTCTAGACTTCATGAACTGAGCAGCTTTATTTGCCATGTGCTTCCAGTGCAATACTTCTGCTGATCATGAGCAGAGTCACTAAATACTGGGTCCAGGTAAAGTTCTATTTTTTCAAGCTGTAGGTATTACAGATTTTGGCCCAGTGATGGGAAAGCTGACTAAGATAGTCTTCAATAACCTTATAAACCAGAGAGAAGTACCACTTGTGTTTTATCCTTCTAATGTCTGCATATTCACATATGTTGAATTAACATGTTGCTTTATATATATATTTTAAACATTATTTTAAAATCTGCATCATAATTTAAAAGGATTTAGTTCCTTCACTTTGCATGCATCATTTTAATATTATTTTTAACCAGAACATCACATGTTTATTTCAGGTGTAACAGCAATGTTAAAATTGAGAAGTTTAATTTCTTAACTGCATGAAGTAAACTTAATTATTTAAGTGTTTTTAAAATTATTCCCTCCCAAATCTGAGGTAGCTTTCCATTTCCACCACCACAAACCATGGTTTCCCAATAGTTGTCTTTTTGAAAATTTTTTCCAACTGATAATAAAACTGCTTTGGAGATATTTTAGAACTTTTTTCCAAATGAAAATTAATTAGAGAAATTATATATTGCATAGATTTCTCTATAGATTTCCTTTTTTAGACTTAAATGCAACTTTATTTAAAGTATTCTCTGTTGGAATTAAAGATTTATCTAGTATACTCTAATATCCTTTTATAAGCAGCTCCCCAAAGTTATATTTCTACAACAGTCAGGCTAGACAATAGGTATTCACATATTTAAAAATTTTGATGTATTTATCCAAGTTAACCCTTAGAAAAATATGTTCTTATTTTAAGAGAATGACTGAGCACACCCTACTAGAATTCCTGGCTGCTGGCTTCTTTACTTCCCTTTCTTCACGAATGTTTGGTGTTTGAGTGTGGCAACATTTTTCCTATAAAGATTTCTATCACAGTGTCTGACATATCACATGTCCTCAGTAACTGTTTATGAAAGAATCAATCTATATATTTGTGAGATGTCTTCCTATAATTTTTCAAAGAAGCATTTCACACCAGGCTTTGGGCAATGACTTTCCCCCAAATATACAAAGGAAATTACTTTTATAAGTGGACAGTATTTTCACAAATATTAGCATAGAGAGGTGACAGTTGTGTATAGTGTTATTACCCTAAAATAATAAACTATACAATCAATGCAGTTTGATTTCATTTTCTTCATAAGCTATATATATATATATATATATATATATATAAATTATACCTATATATATGAAATTCATTTACAAAATAAAAATTGGGATGTGCCCCATTTTACTATCTACATGAAAAGATTTCTCATTTGCAACACATTGATAAGCAATTTAAATCTCATTTTACCTATATTATTTAACTTATCATGCCTCCTGTCTACCAAACTAAGAGACAAAAAAAAAAGATGAGTTATAATTCTAGTTGAGTTGGCACAATCCAGGATAATTTATTCAGAGCTCCTTATGAAGCTCTCTACCCCTGTAACAGGAATAATGATGTCTATCTGTGTATTCCTTCTAGGGACACTCTGAAGTAACTGAGGTAACTTGGTGCTCTTGGGAGGAAAACTGGAGTAGAAAATTTGGGTATTTTTATTTATTATTAACATACGGTCCTCTTCTTCTACATTTTGTAATGACTCAGGACCTTAATATGTGAGACAATGAGCTATTTGTGAGAAGGGAAAAGAAAATGCTGAAATAAAACTCAATATCAGAGATAAAATAGATAGCTCCTAATAGTATAGGGCCGATAGCAAGCTGTGCCACATCACCTATCAGGATATAATAAGGCCCTTGTGTCTGCTATACTTTTCCTTGTTCCCTTTTTATAAGTTTTCAGTTTAAAACAGTAAGAAGCTCTTCTTTTTGACTTTAAGTGAAAAATTCTACAAATTTATATTTACATATCTGTTTATCATAGTTTTTATCAGCAATAAAACAAAAACTACTTGGCAATAGTCTAGGTAAAACTGTTTCTGTCTTTCATTCTCTCCACAATACTAGCCTTGCTTTTCCCTTAGTAAAGCACCAGAATCAGAAAGGAGGAAACTTCTAATGTAATAGTTAGAGACAGCACTTTTCAATGAGAACTCCCAGTAACTGTTCCTACTCTGGATGCCATAAAGAAATATTTATTTCTCTCTTTTGTGAAATATTAAAGTGATTTATTTTATTTTATACCTTTTTTATTATATTTTATACCTTTTAACCTTTAAAGAGCTATATCATTCATGACCATAAAATGGCTGAGATCATTGTATTACGTAGTATAATGATAATTTCTATTATCATTGAGAGAGTACAGTGTTTCCAAACTGTTTGTGTATTTGGTCACTTAATATTATTTTCCATCTGGCAGTGTCATTTAATCATCTCGTGGATTGTCTCATTTTCTTATGTACTCCGTAAGTCCCGACACTCTACCCACTTATAAGTGCTGTGCTCCACTGAGCAAGAAAGTGTGAAAACAACAGCAGAATTAGAAGTGGAAGCAATAGAGTTTGCTACAGCTGAATGTGAGGAAAGCCATAGAACTTGGGCAGATCTGTACATCTGAGTGGAGTGACAAATATTTTATTGTCCAAATCAGGATAGTTTTAAATACAAAACGAAGAATTTATAGTAGTTATTGGTAGGACACAAAGACTGTGGCTTTTCTTCATGAATGGGGCCTGGATGCTGAGATAATACTCTCTGTCTTTGGTTTCTGTTCCTTTCGGTGCCTCTGAGAATCTTGCATCTGTAGATTGATGCTTCCGATTCTCTAGTGAAAATCTGGGAAATATGTTGTCAGCAGCTCATGAATCTAACATTGAACAATTATAGTCACCAGAGAAAGATCGCTTCATTTTCTCTTGTTTCTTCTTCAGGAATTTTCAAATTTACAAGCTCATTTCAGAGCATGCCCTACGTTATTATCTGTGACCTCGAATCAGATAAGGATGTGGTAGTTTCCTTGGTAAATATCATTGTTTTGTGTGCTGGACTTGGTGGAGAAAAGTGCTAGGCACTTTGTACTATTGCCAGGAACAGAAGAATACAGGGAAGACAAAGTTAGAGGTGTCCACTACTCAGTGCTTTGGAGAAGGGCCAGAGCTCAAAGAAGTTATGTGCTGAAGCTTTGATAGCAGATTTTCCAGGAGTGGACCGGATACTTTTAATCTGCTTTCAACTCAAAGTTCTATCATGAGGACTTCTATTTCAAACATAAAATAAGACTCTGAAACAAAGAATCACGTAAAAGACTTGTCCTGACAGAGAAGCATGCCTTTACCTGGGAAGCAAGAAAGTGACATACAAGTCGAACTCCATTTATGTCATTAACCAGGATGTGGAGCCAGAAAGGTCTTCCTGGCCTCCTTTTCTGGTACTTAAGCAACCATATCTTCTTGACCTCTTGAATGACTTTCATGACACCATAATAGATTTTTTTGAAGTGTGGTTTACACATAATAGGAAATTACTTGGCACAAATAAAAAGAAATCCTATCATCTGGGGTAAAATAGATGCAACTGGGGGACATGATGTTAAAGACACAGACGGATAATATCATATATTCTCTGGCACATCTGGTACCTGAAGAGTGATAACTAGAGTTTGGGAAGAGTATGGATGGTAGATAAAGGGAGGCTGGGTTTGATTAGTGTACCTGGTGCCTAGAAATATCACACTGAAGCCATTAATGAGTATAATACATGGTAACATAAACAAAAAATAATTTTTAAAAAGAAGAAGAATCATGTAGATGTGTGACATAATCTACTCTTGACTATTTATGAATTAAAAAAAATAATTGTTATCTTTGTCTCTTAAAGAGCACCTATTGATGGCCAGCTGCCGTGTATGGCACATTATTTCATAGAATCCTTGAAGCCAGCCCTTCTCATGTCACCTGTATTCTTGTTCCAATTATTCTGTAGATGAATAAACTATACAGGTTCAAGTTTTCCTCCATGTCTCATGAATCATGTTCCAGTTAGAATTAAAATTAATATGGAAGTGACTGTACAAAGAAAAACTATTTAGAGTTCTGCCCTTTTGGTGCAAAGTGTGATCTATTCTGAGAATTATTTGAGTAAAATGTAGTAACTATAAATCAATCTAAGTGACTCTTAATGACAAAAGCCAAACATTGTTCAATTAACTTGAGAAGTGTCCTGATTATAAAAAGTGCTTTAAATTTTGTACTATTTCTGTTAAAAAATGAGCAGCCTATGACCTATACATATTTGCTCCTTTGAAAGTTTTATTATATAAATAGATATTATTTCAAATTTAATTCACACAATTTTTTCTTTGTTAGTAAATAACAGTGAGATTTATTTTGAGAAACTGAAGCATGCTCATAGCATGTTTTGATCATCCTCAGTCACTTTACTCCTTTCTCCTGTTCCTCCAGCCTCCACTTGGTACCCTCATACTCCTCCAAAATTCTACTCAGCGGTTTCCTGTCATCACTCCTCCATTTCATGCATTCATTGATTTATATTTTAGGTTCTTCATAGAGAAGAAAACATATGATATTTCACTCTGAATCTGGCTTAGTTTGCTTAACATGATGGTCTCTAATTCCAGCCATTTATCCAGATAACATGTCTTCGTTCTTCTTTATGGTTGAATAATGTTCCATGACTTCACTCGACTTTCACAAAGCACTACATGTGAAGTTGGTTAATCAGCGTCTGTTTAAAAAAGAAATCACACATATATAAGCATAGCACATGTGGTAGTGGACAGGAGCATTTAAGATCACAAAACATATTTGTTGACCTATGTGTTCTGTGGGGATTTGGGGCCCGTCACAGTTTATGGCCATATTTTCATGCATAGAAGAAATAGAGGGAATAAAAAGAGTAGCAACAGCAGAATTCTGCCTCCTTTCACCAGAGTGGCTCCACCTTGTACGTTTAAATTTGCTCATTTTATAGAAAAACATCTCAGGGATAGTGAATGTCCAGGGACAATGACAGGGTCAGAAAATAGGGAGAAATTGGCTTCTTCCATTTACTATGACCTATGTGTTCTATGGGGCTTCTTCCATTTACTGCAAGGTAAACCACATGGTATTTTTCATGCTACTTATACTGGATTTAGTTTAATGTCTTTTGTATTTCTGGATCCTTAGTGATGCTAGTCAGAGTGCGCCCAGATAACTATGTTATCAACATAAAATAATGGAAAATGTGGTTTTGGAGTCACTAGAACTTGTAGTGAGAGAGTGATGTAATGGGTTTGCTTTTACTAACTTTGTCACTAGTTCTCTGCTTCTATTTCCTTCCTCCTTCCCTGTTTTCTCATCTCCTTCTCCTCCCGCTCCTCTATCTGTTTATCCTCCCATTCTTTCTTTCTTCACCATCACCCATTCTCCTCCATCTTTTTCCTCTTTAGATTTAATCTTGTTGTGTTGGCCGGGCTGGCCTGGAACTCCTGGACTCAAGAGGTCCTTCTGTTTCAGTCTTCTGAGGTATTAGTACAACACACATATATTATTATTTATACCACATCTTAAATTCTTTGAGTTTGTATTTCTCATATTTCAAATTGAAGTCCTTATTTATGGGAGAAAAATTCATGATTATATCTTTAACAATAAATTAAAAACAATCATACAACTCTAATTCCCATAAACTTGTATCAAGCACTTTGAAAGAGGAAAAGATTCTGTACTAGGAGAATTTCTCTTTATTAATTCTTGCTATTTTTGCTTTAGCATTAAAATTTTGCTAACTTCCTTGGACACAGATCTTTTTTGTGTTTAAAGAAAAGCTACAACCCATTCTGCTCTTTTCTGATAAAATAGTAAGAAGGCACAGAGGCTCAAGCATTTCATACCACATCAAAGACTAATGCTGTTCAGCCAGCATTATGGGAATTATATTAAATTATTCAGTAGGATGATCGAATTTGTTCTAGTTGAAATTTAAACCCAAGGTATGGACTTTTTTTGTCCTTGTGGTCATGACAGAAGCAAGAAGACGCTGCGACTTTAACATCTGGAGGCCCTCGCTGAAGAGGAGGAAGAGGGGGAGCTTCTCAGTTCAACTAGGACTCAGTCGCGGCAGGTCAGATGAGCAGCTGGAAGACATCACACCACAGCTGCAGCCGGATCATCATGGTGACTCTGAGGCAACAAGCAAAACAGGCGGGAGGCAATCTGCTTTCAATTTTTAATGTCAGTATTAAAACAATGTTGGAACTCTGATTTTTTTCACAAACAAGAAAAATTCTTCTATGATTTTCTCATAATTTTTTTTTTTGGTGAAGCAAATGTAGTGAAAGTGTCTTTCATTGATAAAATCTCTACATGTAAAGAGTTAAAAAGTATTTCTTAAACACCTTTGCTATGAGAAACAATACTATGACAATAATCCTTTCCTCCTCTATTTCTTATTGGGCACATTCTGATTTATTTCATAAATTAAAAATATAGAATTTAAAAATTTAGGGTGAGGAGAGTTATATACATTTCATATTTAAAATATTCAATTATCTATTCATTTTTTAAAAAGTTGCACTCTTCTGTCACTTTTTACTATTTGTTTGGAATTGACAAAGATAAAAGATGCACTCATGTTTCAGGAACTCCCATGCAGATAGAATTCCCAGGGGTAAGTGGATAATTTCTGTAGTAGACACTGTCCACACCAAGAACATAACTCCATCTAAGGTTAACACTCAGGCTAACATTCTCCTGCCCGGTGTCTTTCTTAATACCCAAAGCCATAGGTCAGTGGATAATTGAGGCAAATTGGAACAACACAATCCTTTCTCTTAATTTGTTCAAAAGGCCGAGGATATAGCTCAGTGGTTCCAGCGCCTGTCTTGCAAGCGCAAGGACCCGGGTTTGATCCCCGGTAACACTTAACAATACTGGTGTGGAGTCTCACCCCAGCTGCAACCAGTATCACATATCACAGTGCCGGGCGTGGTGGCTCACGCCTGTAATCCCAGCACTTGGGAGGCAGAGGAAGGAGGATTGCTGTAATGTGAGTTGGAGGCTGAGCTCAGGGCCAGCCTGAACCACAAAGAGAGACCATGTCTCAAAAAAAAAAAAGAGATTGTAACAAAAAAATAAAGAAACAAATTTTATGTATATGGGGGGGTGGTAGGGTGGGTAGGGCTATGGGAAAAAATGAGAATTAAGTTGTGTCTTATACTGGTACAAATCCCCATTATGGAGTGCAATCATGATGTGTATATTTAATGTACCAATAAAGATTAAAAAAAAGTCACTGCTTTTACAGAAAAAAAAAAAAGAATTTGTTCAAAGCGTCACAAAGTCTCAGACATCTAGAGAATGTAGTTAGACATACTATGTTGAAGAGCCTTAAGTCTTAAAGAGTTAAGGCTAAGGATGGATGTGGGGGAAAACCACACATAAACTGATGCAGAAAACATTTTTACTGAAAAGATGTAGAGAAAGAGGCAGACATGAATCATCAGAGACTGTGTAAACTGACAAAATAAAAAGGTCAACAGTGCAGTCCTGGGAAGTCCCACCTACAGATTCAAGTAGTCTGATTCCTGGGATTTTTTTTTTTTTTTTTTTTTTTTTAGGTTTTTGGAGACAGGGTCTCGCTTTGTGGTTCAGGCTGGCCCTGAGCTCAGCCTCAAACTTACATCACAATCCTCCTGCCTCTGCCTCCCGAGTGCTGGGATTACAGGCGTGAGCCACCATGCCCGGCACTGTGGTATGTGGTACTGGTTGCTGCTGGGCGTGAGTCTCCACACCCAGTATTGTTATGTGGTTACCGGGGAATCGAACCCGGGTCCTTGCGCTTGCGAGACAGGCGCCGGAACCACTGAGCTAACTCCCCGGCCTCCTGGGATTTTTTTCTGTGCTTTTTGAATTTGAATGCCTACTGGTCCTTATTGAAGACACCTGATTCAGAGTAAAACTGCAGACTATTTACTTTAGAAATGGGAATCATGTGCAGAACTGATTTTAGTAAATATAGAAGTCTGTGGATATCCCAACATAGAGAACCATATTTTCTGAATTACAAATTAGGAGAAATCTGAAAACTGTTACTTAAAAAAATAATACATTTATATGAAAAACCACCATGCAAAAACCACAGTCATGATTTAAAAATATGGGCTTTTCTTCTCCATCTTTGCTTTTGGTTTTATAGGGTGCTAGTTCTCAAATTTTAGCACACATTAGAATTTCTGAGGAAGAGGGTTACAACAGAAACCACCAGATCCTGTCTAACTGTTCTTATTCACTAGTTTTGGGTGAATATCTACTTCTAGCAAATTCTAAAGAGACGCTGATTTTTCTGTCCTTGGAACCACATTGTCAGAATCACCCATCTAAAGAGAATGTAAGGAAATCTCTCAAAGAAAATTATACCATTGCTCTTATTTTTACTCATCACTCTTAGAAGAATCTGTTTAGCATTCGTCTTACCTTCTTCTCTCCCTGTATCCCCAACCTGCCCCTTTGTACATCCTTTCTTTGTGATGCCACTTTCTAATGTGTCACTCACACACTGGTCACCCATCATCCAATTAGCTGCTAGCATCTTGAGGGGCAAGTGTATTCTACCTATGTATCCTCACGCTTAGTGCTATAACTAGACATGACAGGCACAAGATACATGTGCTGATTGAAATGTTTAAAAAGAGCAGAATTTGCTTTCTTCTTTACTGATTCTTCACGTCCTTGTAGAAGTCCATATCTGGTAGACTTGACTTCTCCATTTCTCTCTGGTAGGAATGGGAGACTGTTGCGTAACTCTTGACCTACACTATGAGAATATGAGCAGCTTGTCAGGTTAGGTACATACACATGCTAATGTTGTGTATACTCTGTTTTCCTTTCTTTGCATTATCTGCTTGGTGTTCATCATATGTTATGACAAGTGCAGGTGGCTGGAGATGTCAGACACCTATGACAGATCCTGCATTTCCCTGGAGAAGGTCCAGTTCACAGAGTTTTATTTCACCCTGGCCTGACAGCTCTTGGCTCTGGTTGGGTAGCAGTGCATAACCCACAAAACTAGATTGTGACTCTCTTATGTAATTTCTCTGGACTTGAAGATGTGTTGATGCAGCACGAAAGAGCTCTAGAGTAGGAATTAGCCATCCTAAATGCTACTTTTAATATTAGCTTTAAGTAGTGGTGTGCTCCTTGCCAAATTTCTCAGTTTGATTATTCAGCAAAAGCTTTAATCCAAATGAGCAAATACAAAGGATTATCAGACAAATCAATGTTTAAGTTAAAAATAGTAATTATTCTAAAAGAAACATTGACATTAGCCCCTTCCAAAGTTTTCTCCCCAGAGTTCTACAAGTAATGGTGTATGGCAGAAGCTTGTTCCATGTTTTTGGATACTCTAGAAATCCATAAGATATAGCATTTAAGGTAGGGGAATGGGAAAAAAATGAGAATTAAATCATGTCATATCATATACTGGTAGAAATTCTCAGTATTGAAAGTGACCATGATGTGTATATATACTGTAATAATAAAGGGGCCGGGGATTTAGCTCAGTGGTTCTGGCACCTACCTTGCAAGTGCAAGGGCCTGGGTCCAGTCTCTGGTAACCATATATAACAATGTTGGGAGTGGAAACTCACATCCACCAGCAATCAGAACCACACACCACAGTACTGGGCGTGGTGGCTCACACCTGTAATCCCAGTACTTGGGAGGCAGAGGCAGGAGGATTTCTGTGAGTTCAAGGCTCACCTGGGCTACATAATGAATTCAGAGCCAGCCTGAACTACAAAATGAGACTCTGTCTCAAGAAAAAGAAAATAGTATTGTACCAATAAAGATCTGAATTTAAAAAGTAAAGAAAGATAAAGAAAAAAAAATTGCTCCATAGACTGCAACAGTGTATCTGCCTGCTTTTAAAACCCTTTTAATTAACTTTGCTAAGATAATAACATATGTAAAGTTTCCTCAGAAAATGGATCAGTCAGAAGAGACACTTTGAATGTATTGTCAAAAGAAGGCCTGAGTATTCAAAAGGGACTGTTATTTTTTCTTTTCAATCAGAGGAACCAAACTCTTCAACACTTTCTCTGAATATTTCTTGTTTGCTCTTTGTCTTGTCTCTGTGGAACCTCCTGGGTGAATGGATTGTGTGTCTGACTCCTGAAGGAGACACCATGATCTCAGCAATGTGGCATTTGGAAACCAGAGAGAGACAGATTTCAAGTATCAGTCCGGCCCCTTGTGAACATGTTCCAAGTGTGCAGCTGTTGTCATTGCAGTGTGTTCGTGTCTCAGTGTTGGGAAGTATAGTTTATAGCCATGTCATAATGGTAGAATATTTGGTAAACGCTTTTCCTGCAATGGCCTTGTTAAAGAAAAACAGTTTTGGGGAAGTGATTTTGAGGGCAGGGAAACATATTTTTATGGTGATGGAGCCATAATAAGTTTCAAGAGGAGGACAAGCTGTCAGTCTTGACCTTTTGAAGTTCTACATTTAGTTTAATTCTTCATCAGTCTGCTAATTCATAGGAATTAGATTCAAATTTTAAAAATGCAGTGGTTTTCTGTCATGCATTCTTTTGGAGAAATACATTGAGAGTGATCATTATATATACTGCATTGTACATAGTGTGGTTTGATATATTAACCTACTTTCATTTCCAGTTTCCAAATAGTCTTTATTTGAAAGTAACCAGAAAAAAAAAAAACAACCTACATGAAACCCTCAATGTTGGCCCTTTTGCACCTCTTTTAATCTTTAAATTTGGGACATACTGAGATACTCAGGACAATTTAAAATGTTCATAAGGTTATGTTTCTTTTGTAGAAGGAAAAAGATGCTTTTGACTTTCTGAATACCTTTTGAAAAATCTTTTTCAAGATGAAATACACTGTTAGAAAAAGGCACAAATATTCAGTACAAAAAAATCAATAAATTGACAGCTAATGAGCCTATACAGACTATAACTAGCCTCACATAAAATCCTCATGTTCTATCCTTTAACCCTCCTTCCTGTTAAGGGTAATCCTGACATTGAATCCCAACAGTACTGACTACATCTTCCAGTCAGAGATTGGCCATATAAATTACATTATACACTATGAACCCCTGTGGTTTAATTTTGTGGCTTTTATGGCTCTTTGTTGCTGGTATTTGGATTGTTCTGCATCACATTAATGAGTCATCATTTTGCATGAATTTGCGATCATTCATTGTAATTCCTGTATGATGTACAAATTAATTATCAACTTTCTGTTGATGGAATTTGACTTCTTCCTTTCTTCGTTCACTACAAATGACACATCTATGAGCATACTAGGACATGTATTTGGTGAATAAAGGTACCCATTAGTGTTAAGTGCACAATTATAAGTGGAATTATAAGGTGGTATAGGTTCCTTTTCAAAAGATAAAGTCCTAAACTCCCAAGTGGTTGTATTCATTTCGCTGCATTACTTGGATTCTGTTTGTTGGTGCCCAAGCACCGCGGAGGACAAAGGATGCCCTGACGAAAGGCACCGACCTGCAGGCAGATCGCTGCGAAGGGTGGGTCCTGATGAAGCGTCTTCCATCTCCGCTGCTCTGCTTTTTCCTAATTCTTTTTACACAGAGTCCTACATTCTTTTCTCTCTCCTCTTCAACTCAGGGTTATATTTAAATAGATTTTTCTGAGCTTCCTTACTAGAATTCAAATGGTTTAAAATAAAATTTCAAGTGTCTATACTAATGAATAATTTAAAGAGCAAGTATCTAAAGAGAATCCTTCTCTGACTAGTTTCAGATCACCATTAAGTGAGGGAAACTCATTCTTTCTCCTCATTGTCTTTGTTCAATTCACTATCAGCTTTTATTAAATGAAGAACAATAAAGTGAAAAGGGAAAATGTTGGTACAGTTATTTTTTAAAAAAAAATGTTTTCAGTAAAAGAAACAATTGTGAAAACATTGATATACATGCCCAAGAACATCCAAAAGAAAATAATGAATTTAAATACTTTCTTACTATAAATAAATTATAAGAAATGATGACCATTCATTTTCTTTAGACAAGCTTCTTTGAAAAATTTACAGCATTTCCTGTTACCCAACTAAATATTGCTAAATCCTTAGGCTAGATATGTTTTAATTACTAATGAACAATTTGGTCTTTGTATAGCCTGATTGTTAATTTTAGATAAAATATATAATCTTGATTGGTGTGCAGGCACTAACCTCATAGACACTACTATCTATTTGTATCTACTATCTACTTGCTGTGCTTACTTGTATTTGAGCATATTTCTTACTTGGCTGTCATATCTAGCAATCTTAGGGTATGTAGCTACAGCTTTATTTTCTCTCATACCTGTGAATATGCCTATGTTTTAGTTCGTTCATTTCTTAGTTCAATGTAATACGTAATTAAATACAACTTCTTCAGGGAAATAAATCATGTAGATTTCAGGCCTATATTTGAGTAAAATAGTCTCTTTTTTTCATTTCTTTGTGCTTCTTTCCCTCTTGCAGAGCATGTACTATGTGATAGGACTTTCCACACATTAACTGTGCGCGCGCACACACACACACACACACACACACACACACACACACACACACACACACATACACATACACACATCCAGCATTACTGTGGAAGTAAGGGAAGTTCACTTTTTAAAAAGCAATGCACTGGAGTAGCTCAAAGGAACACTGCATGTTCTGTGCCAGTGTTCAGACTGCACAGCAGGCAATGGGAGCCAGAGAAAGCTTTTCATAGAGAGAGTTCAGAGGTAGATTTAGTAAAGTGATTTTGTAAGGAATTGGAAGAAGGAAGAATATATAAAAGCCCAAATTTGCTCATGTGGCAGAACTCTTAAAAGTTGTAATTGTCTTAGGAGAATATCACAACCATTATTATATGAACGTTAACTAAAAACATAATTTTGTATTATAAATAGTAGGCATGCTACATTCTACTGCAGAGAAGCTGCAGAAATGCCAAACTTTTAACAAAAATGAGTGAAAGAAACGTCCACACTGGAAAACCCAATCTATTTTTTGCCTCACCCTCTGAAAAATCTTAAAACAAAAGCAATAATGTTTGATATTTTAAAAAATTATTTGGCCGTAATTTGTAACAGCAGTGATTAAAAGAAGTAAACATTAAAGATTATTTATTGTTTTTCTTGACAATGCGGATTTGAGTGGAAAGGAAGTAATAAGACTTAGAAAGTAAGAAACACCCTAAAGGAATTGTCAAGTGATTGCTTGTGAACAGTGAGGGGTAAAAGATTGTAAAAATATTAGTAATTCCATTTATGTGAAACTCCTTTTAATGAATACGAAGCTTCCCTATATCCTCTGGTGGTAGATATTGAATTTTTGGTGATCTATTTTTGGTGATTTTCTTCCTTAAAAACAATTACACATTGATATGCAGAAACAGCTTGAGAAAACGCTTTTAGAAATTGCAGTTCTGGTTTCTTAGTATTCACTCTGGCTTGCTACTATTTGGAATCATGGAAGCACGTGAAAACCAGTCTGGAAAAGCCAGCCTCCTCTGTCAAGACACAATGTTCTGGCAAGGGTACATGCTACACTTCTGGAAGACATTAATCAACAGGTGCTTAGTTATGTTTCTGCACCTCCACTCGAGGGCAGCCACCAGTGATACACAGCAGAGCTGGAAAATCCAGGTAGTTTATGGTTAATGACACAGAAGCATTAGTAACAATGAATAATGGGGCATTTAAACTATAATACAATCTAATTTCTATTAAACCACTGCAGAGAAAAAATGACTTTGCCTAGATACATTCTTATGTACTGACCTTAAAGATAATATTGTGCGCAAAAGTTAAAAAGTCTCCACAGAGCATTCTTACCATAATATTGGTTACCTTGTTTGTGCCAAGAACCAGCTTAAGAGAAGTATAAAGTAAATTATCTTGTAAGTTTGAAGTAGAACAAGTTATGCATAAAACCAGTCGTTAGTATACTCAGTGTTTCAACAGGCAGTGTTGTATTTCTAGTTGTATTTATCCTTTGTAGATGATTCTTACTGTCAATACATTTTGATAGCTACCGTCCCATTTATGTTCCTAAGAAAGGAGATAGTGTGGTTTGATGAGGGAATCAGACATTGCTTCTCACACTTGTGAAGTTCTGACTTTATCATCCAGGAAGAATCCTTGTCTTTGGTTTTCTTCCAATATAGTATCTCATGGTTTAAAAGATGTTATAACATAGTTTTAATAATTAATAATTAAAGTGTATCTCCTGACTGTTGATGTTTACCTTGTGTGTGTGGTTTTTTTTTTAAATTTTTTAATCTTTATTGATACATTAAATATACACATCATGATTGCACTCCATAATGGGGATTTGTACCAGTATAAGATACAACTTAATTCTCATTTTTTCCCATAGCTCTACCCACCATCCTGCCCCTCCATATACATAAAATTTGTTTCCTTACTTTTTTGTTACAATCTCAACATTTTCCCCCTTCACCCTATATTACATTGAGCATTTTCTATTTCACAATATATAACATACAATGCTAGGACTCATTTACATCTGATTTTCTCATACCAGAGAAAAGATGTTATATGTCCCTATCTGTGCCCTATTTATTTCACTTATGAGGATATCCTCAAGATATGTCCATTTAAGTAGAAATGATTCAAACTTATCATTTTTTATGGCAGAGTAGTACTCCATTCTGTAGAAGAACCACAGCTTTTTGATCCAGTCTCCAGTTGATGGACACTTGGGTTGTTTCCAAGATGTAGCAATCACAAATTGGGCTGCTATAAACATGGGTGCACATATGTCACTGTGATATGAGTCTTTTAATTCTTGTGTGTATATACCTAGCAGGGCAATGGCTGGGTCAAATGGTATCGCCAATCCTAGCTTTTTGAGGATTCTCCAAACTGATCTCCACAGGGGTTGTATGAGTCTACAGTCCCACCAACAGTGGAGAAGGGTTCCTTCTTCTCCTCAGCCTCGCCAACATTTGCTGTTGGCTGATTCTGAAATGGCAGCCAATCTATGTGGAGTGAGATGAAATCTCAATGTTGTTTTCATCTGCATCTCTTGAATGCCTAATGATGTTGAGCATTTCTTCATATGCTTCTTAGCTGCTCTTACTTCTTCCTCTGATGGAGCGCCCAGGGACTGAGGTTAGCAGCGGGCGGCTTGGGAAACGGCAACTGTGCCATCAAATCTGTGATGCTTACTTTTATATGTCTCGAAAAACAGTAGGTTGTAACATTTTTAGGCTTTATTTTCTAATTAGTACATATTGATCGTACATATTGATTATAGTCTTTATAAGGAATTTGTACTTGTGTATAACATCTCAATTCTTTTTTTTCATTACCCTTTTTTCCCTACAAAGTTAGAAGTAGACAATAAGAAACATTTATGAGTCAGGCAGATCTTCTTTGTTACTCTATAGATTGCAATTGTGTATCTGTGGTTTTTCATGTCCATTAATATTTGTTTTATTTAGTGAGGTATACTAGTACTTGGTGCACATATATTTTTAATTGTTATGTCTTCCTCTTGGATTGTTCTCTTGACAAGGGTGTGGTGACCTTTGTCTGTTTTAAGTACTGTTGGTACTATGGTTTGTGTTTAGATCCTCCCCAAAGCCTCATGCAGATGAGGTAGGATTTTTTTTTCATGGTAGTTAAATCTAGAAAGTGTGATACTAGGGATAAGGGGATGTGATTAAAAACCATTAGCTAAGTGATTAGTATGGCACAACCATAATCCAGTAGTAGGAATAAGACTAGGGGGGGTGGGGCAGAAAGATGCTGTAAAGGTCACTTGTTCCTTTTTTCTGCCTTCCACTACAAAGAGCTAAAGCCCTCTTGTTGCATTTGCTGCCTGGTGGGAGCTACGTGGTTTCTCCTCTCTGACGCTCCTTTCCAGGGAGCCAGCCAATTATGGGCCAAAGTCTCTAAGAGAGCCACATGAACTTCCTCTCTCAGCAATGACAGAAAATTAACTAACACAGTTGGCTTGAAATATACTTTATCTGCAAATAGAATAGCTGCTCCTCTATTTTTTAATGCTCCTACTGATGCTCCTGTTTTCCATCCTTTGACTTTCAAGTTATGAGTATCTTTTATGTTTTTCTTGTATGCAGCATATTGTTTGATCTTGCTTCTTGATAGATTCTGCCAGTCTATTTCTGATTCCTCAATTGAGATCATTTACATTGATGGTTATAACTGATATGTACTGACTAATCCTTTGCATATTATTTTCCTGTTGTTGATTCCCATTTTTTCTACCCATATTTAATTACTTTGCCTAGTGTATTCATTCTGTTGGGATTCATAGAGTTGTAGTTCTTGCTGTTTCTTCTAGAATGTCCTTTAGAACATTTTGTAGTACTGGTTTGGTGGTAATGAATTTCTTTTAGTGTTCTTTATTATGGAAGTATCATAATTTTCTATTAATTTTGAAAGTTTCGTGAAGTACACCAATTTGTATTGGAGAGTGTTTTCCGTTAGGGTTTGATATAATTCACTCTAAGTTTCCCTTTACTTAAAGATTCATTTTGAGAAGATTGTTTTGATTCTGATGAGCTTCTTTTTTAAAAAATTGTGATTTATTTCTTTTCTCTAACAGTTTTTTGTATTCTGTTCTTGTGCTGAATTTTTGGAATCTTGACTATTATATGTCTTGGTGTAGGTATTTTTGATCATAGTAATTAGAGTTCTATATACTTCATTTATCTATCTGTGTGTCAAATTCTTTTTCCATATTTGAGAAATTTTCTGTTATTACATCTGTGAATATCATTTGCACTATTTTCTGCTTTTTCACGGACTTTAAACAATCTTATTAATGACTGTTATTCTTTGCATCTTCTAGCAACTGTTGGTTTTGTTTTTCATCATCCCTTGTTATTTTTAAGACATATTTATTTTCCTTATATTGAATTAATTGTACATATTAGGTATACATGATGATCACATATATCACTGAGATTTTTACTCATATGTGATGGTTATTTTTCCCATTTCCTTCCCCTCCCTACAACTTCTACTTCCCATATACATAAGTTTTCTTTCCATTATTTTTGTTTTACCATCAATTTTTTCTTCCCTTCTTGGCTTTCCCCTGCTTCCACTGACTTTCCATTTCCCTTTGAAATTTTTCTTCCTATTTAAACATAAACTTTTGACCTTGTTTACACCTTCATTTTTTTCATACTAGATAAACAGTCTGGCATTTACATATCTGTGTTCTATTTATTTCACTTATGAGTATGGCCTCAAGGTGTATTCATTTAGCTAATAAAGAAGGTGAATTCTTTCATACATATTCCTACAGGAAAGTGGCAGCGTGAAATGGGACCACTAATCCTAGCCTTTTTGAAGAATCTTCACAGCATTATTCACAGTGGTTGCAAAAGTATACTTTCCAACCAGCAGTGAAGAAGGGTTGCTTTCCTCCCACAAGCCCACCAGCATTTATTGTTGTTCGATTTCATGGTACAGCAGTTCTCTGTGGAGTGAGATGGAATTTCACTGCTGTTTTCATCTGCATCTCTTGAATGACCAGTAATATGAATATTTTTCATATGTTTCTTTGTTTCTTTATCTCAAAAATATGTTCATTCCAGATGTCCATTTTTGAGTGGGATCTTTAAATTTGGGGGGTTTAATTTTTAAAGTTCTTTATATATTCTAGATAGTAGTCCCTTAAGACTTCTTCTTCTCATGATTACTTGCTGTAATCCTGTCTTTTATATTTGATGTGCTGTCCTCATAAAGGTTCATTCTGCTGTTTATACTTTGAATGGATTTTTTTTTTTTTAAGACAGGGTCTCCCTTTGTGGTTCAGGCTGGCCCTGAGCTTAGCATCGAACTCAACAAACCTCTTGCCTCTTTCTCCCGAGTGCTGGAAGCCACCACACCCAGCATTGTGGTACTGTTTGCTGGTGGGCATGAGTCATCATGCCTGGTGTTGTTGTATGTGATTACTGGAGACTGAACTCAGGACTTTGTATTTGTAAGGCAGGTGCCAGGACCGCTGAGCTAAATCCCCAGCCCCTCAATGAAATTTTTAAAATCATGTAGATATCTGTTTGAGTTGTTTTGTGGATTCTATTTCTTTCTAGTGTTGCATGTTCATGATTTCCATCATTTTCCTAAGCTTCTCTCCTTTTTTAAAATTCATATTTACTCTAGAATTACTATGTATTTTATCTGAGAGATTATTTCTGATTTAGATTTTTTTGAAAACTTCACTCATCTGTTTTGTTACTTCTGCCATTACCACTTCAGAGTCCAGGTGGAAGTGTCTTTGGTGAGCTTGAAGTCTAGAATTGCATTCTTGTTAGGGGTCTTTTCATTTTCTACTTTTTAAAATTTAATACCTTGCATAATGCTTATCGACTTTTAATGGCAGGTGGCTTTATTGCTAGTATTTAGAACCCTTAGGAAATGATTACTTCTTGGAGATGTCTTCCCAGTATGGCTAGCTTTTGGGTTTTGAATTTGTTTCAAGATTCTACTGCTTCAATTTATTGGGGCTGAAAAGTTTGTTTCTATGATTCTAGCCTCTGCTTCTTTAACATGGGCCTATAGTACAATTATGACCCTTAGATAATCTCATTCTTGGCATACCAAGAAGAACAACTGAATGGAACAATTACATCACCTTGGCTAAACTAGTACAATCCTCTTGAACAACAGCATCATGCAATCTAGAAAATGACAAACTGATAATTATTAATTTGACACATTTAGCCACATTAACTATATGAACTTAGAATTTATAATAAAATATATAACAAAATCTAAGACAAACATTAAAATATGTAAAAACATAAAAACAAAACAGTAAATATGCCCTGGACGTGGTGACTTTACCCTCAGAACAAAAAATTAAAAAGAGGTTGGGGAAAGAACAAAGAAGTAGAAGAGGAAATGATCAGAAACAAGGCTGAAGGACAAAGGGTACCACTCTTGGAAATTGGTGAAAAAGACAGGAGGAAAAAAGAGAAGGAAGAAATAAAAATAAAAGCAGAAACAGGATAGAACAGTATGACAATAACAACAACAACAATAACAACAACAAGAAAATTAGCAACAATATTCACACTCATATAAAAGCAAGACCAATAAAGAAACAACACAGCCAAAAAAAGTGGAGAAAGAAGGAGAAAAGTTTGCTTCAATGGGTTTGTCTGCTCTCCCTGGTAAATAGAGTTGGCAAACGGAGTCCAGATTCATATTGATTAATCCAAGCCAGGTGTAGATTATGGTGGGATAATGGGTAATCCCAGAATGGTTGCATCTTTAATTCCACTAAAGTTCAGGCTGGTTTCTGGCTGTGAGGCTAGAACCTCAGTTCTTCAATCTTAAACACTCTATGTGCCTCCTTCAGGCTTGATCTTGCTTCCCAGTTGCCCCAAACTCAGCTCCTTAACCTCCTACTTACTTGAACTTGATTCTGCCTCACCCTGACACTGAGAGTTGCAGATGAAGCCATCCTGTAGCTGCTCTGAGTTCTGAGCTCAGCTGGCACCACTCCAAGATGGCTTCTGGCCAACTGCCTGCTCTTGGGGACATCTGAACCAAAATAACTCACCATCCACTACTACCCACTGCATCCTCTGCTCAGTTCCAGCGGATTGTTTCTCCATGGAGGCACCTGGGTTTACCAGTAAGCACTATATGTATGTAGGTTGGAGCTTCCCCCTGCCCCTAAAGTGAATTGGGATTCAGGGAGAAAATGCAACTTGCTTACCTCCTTATTCTGCATTGAAGTTTCTCTCCACTCTCCTCATGGGCTCCAATTCTTGTTTCAGATCTTTGCTTAGTCATAAGGACCCACTTCACACTTTCTTTCACACACATGGCTATATTCCAGTATCTTAAAACCAAATCTCAGAGAGAGGCTATTTCTGGATCTAATGAAAGTCTTTCAAAATAGTTTTCCACTGTGAAATAAAGACAAGCAGTGAAATCTAAAAGATAAAATCTCAGAACAATCTTAAATTGACATGAAACTTGTATTTTAGAATAAATTTTAAACAGAATACATCAAAGCCCATGAAACTGGTGACCAATTATATTATCATTATTATCAGGTCACACAGTGTTATCATTATTCATAAAATGATATGAAATAAGTATGTTGATATTTAATTATGTGCATGAGTGTAATCATAAAGGAAAATTGCTAGATAATTGCTTTCCATAAAGATGCTATTAGAGATGCTAGTTTCCTAGCAGTCCAGTGATTCATCCTAAGGAAGTATGTTGTTGTGTTGTTGTCTTTGGAATTATTCTGGGAAAACCAGGAGGTAGAGATGACTTCTGGAAGGCAACTACATATGGCTGACGGCACAGAATTCACAGAACTCCTTACTCTTAATAATGTGCCCCACCATTGAGAAGCCTCTCTGAGTTCTCTAAGAGGAATAGGTTCTATACTTTGAAAGAGATCAAAACACTTTCCAAGTATCTCTGATATGTTTCTTGGCACATGATATTTTAATTATTACCCCATGTAGTATGTTGGTCTCTGTTCCCAAACTGGTAAATTTTAGTGACATGACTGTTTTATTCTTCCTGATTCTTAGCTAAGAGGCTGTCACCAAAGAAAATTCTTTTTCTTTAGTTGAATTTATTGTACATTTTAAGTATACATTATGATCACATTCATTATTGTGAATTTGTACCTGCACATGATGCATCTTGATTCTCATTTTTTCCCACTCTTGTCCCTCCCTCCAGTCATTTTTTCCTTTTTGCCTTTATTTTTTTCTCCTTCACCAAAGAAAACTCTTGATTCAGATTAATGGAACCAAAGTAAAAGTCTCTTCTCAAGCATGAGTATGGGAGTTTGATAATTGGTATAGGTTAAAATTTCTCTCATTTTTTTCTTTCAGAAATAGTTTAAACAATCCCATATCTTTATTTAGATTTGTCTAAAGAGATTCATTCTATTGACAAACCCCTCCACTTCCTTATTTTCTCTAAAAGGAAAAACAAAGTATTTCATTTTCTCCTCTTAACATTTCATCTCATTGCGAAAATTTGAATTCGTAGGGTGTGATTGTTTATAACTACAGAACTATGATTCAGGATTTAACATGGAAAAGATCAGTTGTCTCTGCAGATAATTTATGTTTTCTTAATACTTTTAACATGCCTTCTAAACTTCCCATTTGCTTTAACATGTCACATATTTGATTGTGTCTGCCAGGAAAAAATGAAGAGGGAAAGAATGGTATAAATGAGTTGAACTGTGCAGCTCATTCTAAATATAAAGTTCTAGGATTTTAAGATTTCTGTAAATATTCATCTATATTTAAAATTATATATATTAATATTTCTCATTTTATTTTTCTTCTATGTATTGCACATCTGAGCAGTGTGTGTGTGTGTGTGTGTGTCTGTGTTATTGAAACAGAAACTAAGATAAAGGCAGAAAATGAAAGAGTATAGGGAGGCAAAAAAATGGGGAAATTTAGGATTATCTCTTCACTTGAAGTAATATGAAAAGGCTAGGAAAGTGAAGTGTCCAGTAGTTTAGCATTTAAATTCCTGTTTTAAACATTTGCCTCAATTTCAGAGATCTATTTTGAATTATCAAATTTTACAGAATAAGTTTTATTTTTACTGATGCATAATAATTGTGCAAATTTATGGGGTAATATGTGATGTTTGGATAGATCCACATATTGTATCAAATCAGGACTTAATCTTTTTAAAAAAATTTTTTAATCTTTATTGGTACATTACATATATGCATCATGATTGCACTCCATAATGGGGATTTGTACCAGTATAAGACACAACTTAATTCTCATTTTTTCCCATAGCCCTACCTACCCTACCACTCCCCCATATACATAAAATTTGTTTCCTTACTTTTTTGTTATAATCTCATCATTTTCCCCCTTCTTCCTATTTTACATTGAGCATTTTCTATTTCACAATATATAACACAATTCTAGGACTCATTTACGTCTTTATTTTCTCGCACCAGAGAAAAGATGCGATATGTACCTATCTGTGCCCTATTTATTTCACTTATGAGAATATCCTCAAGGTATGTCCATTTAAATAT
>PVIR01016663.1:0-36224 GCA_004026965.1 Petromus typicus | reverse complement strand
CCAAATTTCTAAATTCAGAGTACCTTCTTTAGGGAATCAAGGACATACCTTGTCAACAAAAGAAAAAAAAAATTCAATTGACTCTTACTTATCTTAGTTCCTCAGTGCTTTAGTGCATCCTTAAGAGAAAGAATAAAAATTCCTCTGCTAGAGGTTTGTCCCATGTTTTACTTCCAATGAAACAAAAACTCACTGCAAATGAATGATGCCTGGAAAACAATTTTTCCTCAAAACAGACTTACCTCCACTGTAAGCTGCAAGCGTGCACGTCCTCCAGCAGCGTTCTTCGCCATTATCTTCGTTACTTGGGCCTCAACTCTGGGCACCAATTATGCCAGGGTCTCACCACTGGGTATGTTGGTGTCAGCTGGGCAGAGCAATGGGGTGACTGAGCCAAGGGGCTAGGATGAGAAATAAGTAAAGACAGGATAGTGGGACTTGGAAGGGTTCATCAGTCAATACCGAATGAACATCGCGTTTATTTAACAGCTTTCTTTTATACATTTCTTAAGTACCGCCCTTGAGCCGACTAGCTTCGTTCACGTGTACAGAAAAGAAAAGAGTTAGTGAAAGAACTAGTTGGTGGGGTGCATTGACAGTATTATTAATTTAATCTGGCACAAGGGTGTGTAAAGGTTCTTAGTTTAACCTGGTATGAGGGTGTGTAAAGGTTCTTAGTTTAATCTGGCAAAGACAGTAATTATCCTTGAGGCAAGTAGATAATATTGGGTTCTGATCCAAAAATCAGGCCAACTTTTTCTCTCCTTCATGGTCAGCCATGACACTGTAGGAAACGGCTCCCAACATTTTATGGAAGTAAAAAACTCATACCTATGCTATAAGGAATGAGAATGGAGAAATTACTACCAACTCAGAGGAAGCCCAGAGGGTAATAAACACCTACTTTGAAAATTTATACTTTTTTAAAATAGATAATGTAGAAGAAATTGATAAATTTCTGTACACATATGAACTTCCAAAGCTGAATAAAGAAGATATAGAAATGTTAAATATCCCAATATCAATCTTTGTAATTGAAAATGTAATTAAAAACTTACCAACAAAGAAAAGCCCTGGACCTGTTGGCTTTACTGCTTAATTCTACAAAAATTTTAAACAGCTAGTACTTCTACTTCTTAAACTCTTTAATGAAATTGAAAGGGAAGCAGTACTCACATACTCATTCCTGGAAGCAAGAATTACCCTGATTCCAAAAGCAGAGAATGACCCAAACAAAATAGAGAACTATAGGGCCAATACCCCTAATGAACATTGATGCAAAAATCTTCAATAAGATACTGGCTAACAGAATACAGAGAATTATTTAGAAGTTTTAGTCTATAGTCTACTATCTCCAAGGCAGGGCAGCCTGATGGAGAATAAAAGTCCATGGCAAGGCAGGAAGAAGACAACAAGCAAGAGCATTCCCTGCTTTCCCACCTATCCCCTCCACAGAGACATCAAACTTGTTAGTGACATGGACACCAGGGTGCGGTTTGCTTATGTGACATTATCCTAGAATGGAGCTTCCATTACACTCATCCAGGGCTATGCTAAACCACTCAGTGAATTAGTTTAGTTATTATACACCATAATCCCTATTTACACCCTTTCTACTCCACCTCCTCCAATAAACTCCAACAAGGGTAAAGCTTTAGGGAGACACCTACATGCAAACCATAGCATCATCATATCTAAAAATGATAGATAGATGATAGATAGATAGATAGATAGATAGATAAATGAATAGACAGGTGGCATGTGGACAAATAGGTTTTAGACTAAAAGTGATTGCTGCCTGTATTGTGATTCATATTTTGGATTTTAATAATTTTGCTTGCATTTTTTCACCTATTTTGTCACATCTTTTTCATCCCTAATTTTGATTTTTTCAAGAGAGTTTAAGAAGAATAAGAAAATGTGCTTGACCATCAATAACTAAAGTTAGTGAAATAAATATTTTTATAAATATATAGCTACTAAAAAGATGGCATTTCCCTCCTTATTTATATTTCAATTCTGTTTTTTCAGCTAAGATGTGCTCTTTATAGCTAAGGAAATCTGACAGGATTTGAAGGAAATGAATAGTTTTTCAATTCATATAACCTGTGAAACAAAATGTCCTAATTATTTTAACATGTGTATTGCTGGATGTTTTACTCTCTCAAATATAATATCAACTGAGTTCTTTCTTTGGTTTTCAGTATTTGTTTTACCTAGGAGATACTGTATTCTGAAATACTAAAAAGTCTCATTGTTTAAATTAACGATGTGTCAATTTTGCCAACTTCATGACATAATTTTTTTTTTTTTTTTTAGACAGCGTCTTGCTTTGTGGATCAGGCTGGCCCTGAGCTCAGCCTCAAACTCACATTACAGCAATCCTCCTGCCTCTTCCTCCCGAGTGCTGGGATTACAGGCGTGAGCCACCACACCCGGCACTGTGGTATGTGGTACTGGTTGTTGCTGGGGTGAGTCTCCACACCCAGTATTGTTATGTGGTTACCAGGGAACTGAGCCCGGGTCCTTGCGCTTGCAAGACAGGTGCTGGAACCACTGAGCTAACTCCCCGGCCCCACGACATAAATTTTTAACATAGGAACCTGACAAGTTGGCATCTGTACAGATTATTTATTAATTGAAGGGTGTGGGTGAATTAAATTTAATTCTTAAATGTTCATAAGTCTCAAATCATATATCTTTTGGACACTTTTACCAATATTTCCTATGAAACATTTTTTTTTTTTAATGAGATAGGGTCTGGCTTTTGTCATTCAGGCTTGTCTTGAACTCAGTCTTGAATTCACAGCAATCCTCCTGCATCTGCCTCCCAAGTGCTGGCATTACGAGCATGAGCCACCATGCCTGGCACTGTGGTATATGGTTCTGATTGCTAGTGAGCGTGAGTCTCCATGCCCAGCATTGTTGTATGTGGTTATGGGGATGGAACCAAGGCCCTTGCTCTTGAAAGGCAGGTGCCAGAACCACTGAGCTAAATCCCCGGCCCAGAAACATGAATATTAAACTCAAGAAAATGCATCAGAACATGTTTTCTTCTGTTGTTTTTGAATGAAATGGTCACTGAAACATCCTCCGTCTGTTATAGATGTGATATATTGAAAAAATCAAACTCAGGGGCAGGATTAATTGTATTGTGTTCAAATGTCTCTAGTTCCTAAGCTGAGAGTTTATATTGCACTTTTCATTCTTCCTTTATGGATTTCCTCCTATATGGATGGGTTATCTGAACTACTACCATCCAGCAGAAGTAGACAGTTGGAAAACGGGCTTATTTTAACCAGTGTCCAACTCTGCTAGGGTGTCAGGTTGGCCTACATAAGTTGTGCACTGCAGAAAGGAAGATGTAACAGTTTTAGAGAAAAGATTTGGAGAGTACTAAAATGTGCTCGAGATTAGAAAGTGTTATTTTGTCAATATTTTCCAGGAAAGTTAACTTAAGAATATTCCAGAGGTATAAAAACAATAAAAGAATAAAGACAACCTTAAATGATTTTTGGAGGCTAACATATTTTCTAATAATTGAAAGTAAAACATAATGTGGTTGTTTCAATTTATTATCAACATACTTGTATTAGAAAGATGAGTAAGGTAATTATTAATTGACTGCATTACCATGTAAAGCATCTTACCATATTTTTACAAGATTGTAATACGAAAAAGTTGTCAAAAGCATGGCCCAAGGGATTTCTTTCCTTCATTGGGGCACTTTCCACTCATTTCAGTCACCTGGATGGATGGATTGATATATCCCATCATTCAGTTCAGCTGACATGATAAAGCGTCACATGTTTATAGAACTCACTTCAAATGAAAACAATATTTATTTGATGTCAATTAATATTGGTATCTAGCTAGTTTTTCATTTCTCTGTGGACAAGAAGAAATTGCACTTTCTCTTATTTCTTTTGTTCCTTTCTCCTAGGCAAGATAAATGAAAACCAGGCAGCTATTTTTAAATAAAATAAATAATTTAACACATTGTCCCATCAAGGATGATTAAAGATGGGTTTTCAGACATTTAAATCTTATGAGTAAGAAGTTATTATAAGCCTGAATTAACCATGGATTTTACCTAAAATAGTGGTATTTTTCCAATTTCCTTCTACATAGTCATTGTAAATACAAAGCATTTACTTTTCTAATGATACACTAAAAATTTTACTATCAGTTAATTATACTGAAAAATTACTCTAAAATTGAAAAATAATACAGATTCTCAGTTTTTGTATTTAGATTTTTAGGTAAATTTCAATTTCATCTTTCAAGATATTCACTGACAACAATAATCTTCGTAATAGATCCAGTGACGGCTCAGGGAAGGAGGCGGATGACAGCGACAGCAGAATCACACACTAAGGGGATGTGATTTATCTTACCCACGGATGCCTTTCCGAGCATGCCGTGTGCTGGTTGACTTTTATCGGGTAATTATGTTGAATCTTCTCCTAAACCTTTTGTTCCCCGGGCAGCTCCATGTTTTGCGTAAAACATCATCAGTATGCCTTTGTCATACATCACATCTGTGACAGCTTCAATGGTGTACTGAAGCAACAGCTCATCAGAGCAGCGGTGCACTGTGATGATTTATCATCGTAACAGATCATCCGAGGAAGGCAGCAGAATAATATATGGCCAGGAGCACTCAGTAGCACTGCGCAGGAGCATGTTTAAATGTGTCAGAGGATTCAAGCTAATAAGAAAATCTCTCTTTAGTAGACATGTATCCTAATCCTTCCAGAGTCAAACTTGTGACTGAAGACTGCCCACTGACTTTAAAGGCAAATGGACACCTGACTGGAATTGGTCATCCACGTATGTTGACTAAATTTCTATATGAACCCTGAAAATAAAATTTGGATTATTTTTTAACTTATAAGAAAACTTGTGGTTATCAAAAGTGATATAAAATGTCAGGTGTTGTCTTATAATAGGGACCCTTAGGATTTCATTCCTATCTTGTCTTTTAGAAAGATATATAGCTTTTTAAATAAATTGCTTACTCTGGAAAACCACTTTCTTACATTCAGTAGATTCACCTGAGTGCAATGAGTGGTGAATATTTCACCCTGTAAGTTAATGTAAAGATAGGCTGGAACATGAACAACTGAAAGTTTTAAAAATCAAAGCACCAAGGAAAACATACACTGTATTAAACTAGTTGATGTTAAGAGTGATGAGAATCTGTAATTTATATGAAAAGTTTTCATGAAATGTTCAGTTCTTCACATGAATCTCATACAATCATATTTTTGAGACTATTTTTTAAATTTTTGGAAAGTTCTATCTTATGAAAGAATGGATTATTTAAATTATAATAATTAAAAATCCATATTAGGATGATTGATTTTATTCATTTTGTAGATAATTCAAATTGTTCTGTTCCTTGTTATAGTTTATAGGCGTGATGCCTGGTGAACTCAGTCACATCTGAGATAATTATTGGAACATTAAAATATATTCGGTTGCAAGGACACAGTTTCTTTTCTTTGAACGAGCTCCATCTTTGATGGACAGAATGTGCTCTCATCCTAATTGTGATACGTGCGTACATGGGCCTACTTCTTGGAACTGCATCTTAGAAATACTTGCTGGCAAACCTCCCAACACAGCATTTGACAAGACCCCACTAATCCTTAGTTCCAGTTGGATGAGAAATATTTCCGTGATTGAGTTATTTCTTTTTCATTCAACGGAAAGCTGTTGCCACCAATTTTATTGGGCCTTAAGGAAGAGACTTTAGAGAGACTAAATCATATATTTTTCTGCCAGCTTATATTCCTGATATCTTCAATATTCAGTACTTTCTTTTATGAGTCTGGATATAACATTTCACCAATTCTTTCCTTTTCAGGTTGTGCTCCTATAAAACTTTGTCATGCCACTTTAACTGTACTGATCTAAGTGCAGTATGCCATTGTGATGCATTTCTTTGCTATCCCCACTACGCCATGAGCTTCAGGAGGACAAGACTTAGGTTTTATTGATCTGTGATATATATATATATATATATATATATATATATATATATATATATATGATACATATATATGTATGCATATACATATATATGTATATACATACATATATATATGTTAATTCTTTTTTAGAACATTATTTCCTCTGTAGAGTTTTTCTTATATTTAGTTAATGGCATATTAAGTGGATTTAGTTTCCATTTTTTGAAAACTCACTATTTGTTATGGTACTTATCACTTAGACTAAAGAAGAGCAAGCCCATAAAACCTACAACTGTAACATGTTTTGTTGCCAAAATAACCAGCATATTGACAATTAGCATAGGCAATAAAAACCTTTAATATATATTAATTAGTGAAGCAATACATAAGTGATGGAAAACCTGTCTGTGCTTTATAAATGTAGATGACTTGTATGTTTGATTAACATTCTTACACTTCCTATTTAAGATAATAAAATAATTGATACAACCCATAGTGATGGTTGAGTAGGTTTGTTTATCCTTAGACAACTAATTTTCCTAAGATCATGGCTCTTCAGCTGGGACAATACTCACTGGATGTACAGTGTCTATACATGTCACTCAATATCATCAGTGGCTATTTGGGAGAGAAAGAGTACTGACAAAACATGAGGTTCATGCTGCTGACTCTGTTGAAATAAATTCTTTGTCGCTGGCCCAGCAATCTCTTGTCTTGAGTCAGCATTCAAAAAACTGACAAGCTATTTATATATTCTAGATAGTAGCCCTATGTCTGAGAAACAGCTGGTAAAGATTCTTACAAGTTAATGAGATAGCTTGCAAAAAGTCTGAAATTTTAAATAATTTGTGTATTTAGCATGCCTGCAACTAGGGGGCAGAAGTGAGCAAGTAAATATAAGCAGAGGAAGTTACATAAATATCTGATGCTCAGGTAATAATATTTTTTTATGTAATTAATTTTATTAGTGATTTTTATTAGTATGCATATTATGGCCAAATTCAACATTTAGAATTTGTACTTGCACATGACACACCTTGACTGTCATTTTTTCGATTCCCCTAACCTCCCTACAACCTCCAATACCTTATACACCTAAGCTTTGTTTCCTTTTTCATATCCTCAAATATTTTCTTTCGCTTCTTTGTTTTCCTTTTGTACATTTTACTCCTATTTCACATTACGTATCATACATTTTGAAATTAAGTTACACCTTCCGTTTCTCATATCAGAGAAGTGACACAGTATTTACACATCTGTATCCTATTTATTTCACTTATGGGCAATGTTCTCAAGGTACACCCCTTTGAGCACAAATAAACATATTTTTCAAATAAAAAAAGTGTTGGCAGATAGGAAATATTAGAAAAAAATGTCCAACACCCCTGGTATTCAAGACATGCAGATGAGAATGGCACTGAGATTCCATCTTACCCCAGAAAGAATGGCTGCTATCATGAAATCAACCAACAACACATACTGGAAGGAATGATTCAATTTTGATAGCATATAGACAATTAAAGTATTGGAATTATAGAAGATCACCCAAAGACAGCCTGCATTTTGCTGAAGAATAAAAATGCACTACTTTTCCTTTCTAGGAATAGAAGTGAATTGTGAAAAATAAAGTCCTGTGGGGTTGAACTATGTGATAGGGAAAAATGTGGGAGCTAAATATTAGAAATAATTCATTAGAGATAAAGATTTAGTTTAGTCATTCCAGTGCGTGCCTCACAAGCAGAAAGTCCCAAATCTGATCACTGGCACCAGAAACAAAAACAAAAACATATAATGATATTTTTTTGTTACTAAAAGACAAGCAATTGATTTCAAAATTAACTATGCCATATATTTAAATGTATTATATATAAAAATAATTGTTTTTTTTTAAAGACAAGGACTTTCATAGAAGATAGACAACTACCATTATCCAAAGAAAAGCCACATGGATGCCTGTCAAATATTTATTCACCTCAAAAAATGTGTCTTTAAGAAAACTACACACAAGAAGACTACCTATTGTATAATTGCACTTATGTGAAAGTCTTGAAGAAATGAGATCAGAAAAAATAAATTTTGAGTAGGTTAAAAATCATTGGAAGAGGTAGTATCCCTTGCAGAGTGCTACAAATGAGCTTTTTTGTGTGATCATGGTGGTTTGTCTTTGTGGTTGTTTTGCATATTGTAAAATACATAATAACAATGACTATACAATTAAATAAAATGTAACATTTTTATGTCTATGTGGAAATAACAACTTTTTAAATGATATAAAGTGCTAAATTTGTTTTCAGCATAATATATCACATCACATTTTATATTGTGTTTCTAATCTCACTTCTTTTTGCACAAATGGAGAATTTATGCTCTTGGCAGCACTTAGATGAACTCATCACATTTTCTTAGTTTCTCTGCCTTGAACTGACAGTACTCCAGGTTTTGTATTTCCTGTTAATATGTCTTCTGAGTTACAAGTTATTCAATGGCCTTGGAATATGACATCTTAACAAACGGTTCAATTTTTCTATGCTGTTTGAGCTCTGAGATCCTAAGATGACAGGATCTTGATTATGTCCCAAGAGTGAAATAAAACAAAGAGAATACTAGCCTGGAATACCAAAGAGATTTTCAAGTCGCTATTTGAGCTACACTGTTGCAGAAGTACACACCTCACTGAGTCTTTGTGATTTTACAAAAAGAAAATATAAGTTCGAATTTGAGTCATGAACTGTTTTGCTTTGCTGAGTCAAAAATTAACTCTGCTTCAGTTTTTCTTCAAATGGGATATAATCATAGCTAGAATTTGAAACTATGTTCAAGAATTCAAGAATTAAAAAATGCTGTGTATTTATTAGAGAAACAATGGGAAACATGACTTGGGTAAAAGGTTGAAAAGTGCGCAGAGAATAGTCAAACTTTGAGGGCAGAATGAGGAAACTGCTCACCTCCACTCAATATTTCTAACCCTCCCAATATCCTAGTTTTCAACATGCCGGCTTCTCTATTCAAGCACATAAAAAGTTCTTATGTAGTTCCTATTAAAGTTGTGCCAGTTACTGTGACAAGGGCTGGATATCCATTATTAGGCTGAACAAATCCAATGTTAGTTCTCACATTGCTTACAGTTTCATAGAAAGTAGACATCAATCAAATCATCATTGTGATACATGATTAGCTACATGACGGAATAAGTATTTTGAGGGAAAAAAAACTGTACTTCTGTGACAGCCTATATTGATGGAATCGGGTCTCCGCAGGAAGGAGGTGGTGGTGTGTGCCAGTGAGGCTTTTAGTCATATTCAGATTGAAATAGGAAAAATGCACAGGATGATTTGAATGAAAGAACCCAGGGAAAGATGATTTCAGACTGAGGGTAACAGGTAGCGACAGATATCTTGTCTGAGGATTGATGAATAGAACACTTTGACCTAAGCTCCTGAAGTCAAGTGAAAAAAAAAAAAAAAAGAAAAAAAGAAAAAGAGAGATGGTAAAAAAACAAAAAAGGAAACAAAGTTTATGTATATAAGGCGTGGGGAGTTTACGGTGGGTAGGGGAATGGGAAAAAATAAGAATGCAGTTGTGTCATATACTGGAACAAATTCTCAATGTTGAATATGACCAACATATATATATAACCAAATAAAGATTTGAAATTCAAAAATAATAGTCCATACCTTATGTAGGTTCTGTGCAACCTCTCCCTCGACCTCCAGTCCAGCACCCTGTTATTTCTGGAATCATTCTTTGCTCACAACTTACTCTGACTCTCCTCTTCTGTCGCTGCTCTTGTCACTTGTAAGTCTTCCTCTTCACTTGTTAGACACAGCTTGGAAATCTATTGAGATCTCCACCTCAAAGTCTCTAATTTTAAATCACATCTGCAAAATCCTTCTTACCATGTAATGGGACATGTTCAAAAACATATGTGGTCAAGCCATGACATCTTTGGAACCGTGGGCTTCATTCCATACACCACACTAAACCTCCAGAGTCCTGTGCTGTTTATTGGTTTTGCCTTTCCAAAAAATTTAATCAGCAAAAATAACTGAGTTATTATAGTCAAACACTATAAAAAGGAATACATTTTATTGTTCACATGGAGTAAAATCTAAGAGTCTTACAAAACACACAGCTTAGTAAGTGAGCAATAGCAGTGCAGTGTTCTAATATGAGGGCTTCTAAGTCCAACTCAACTAGATTTGTTAAGGGGACCAGAAGTCTTCTCAGAAAAGGTGATGCATTAGTTTATCCTAAACTGTAAGAGTTAATTAACTCAAAGGGAAAAGTGCTCTTGAGTCAGAAGACATTTTTAAACATTCAACTCCCAAAGGTGTATACCGAACATTAGAGTTCCATCTTAGTAAAATCCATAATTGCATGTCTTAGTAACTGAGGCTGATAGTAACTAATGAATTTACAGAAGTTCTTCTTGTTAGTGAATAAGTGCTATAACTCCAAATTGGAATCCTGTTGTGGAATTCTTTCATATATGGTGTTTTAGCTGTTAGGTTAAGTGGAAGAAAAGAGAACAACCTGTTTAAAACACAAAGTTTGAGGGACCACTTGACTTCCAAGATGGAGAGATAATTTTCCAATAAAGTAAGCTGGAGGGAGTGCATTATAGAGATGGATCCCCTGGGAACTTAGATCCAGTGGTGCATGATCACTCAAAACTGCCACTGGGAACTTAGATCAAGTGGTGCATGATCACTCAAAACTGCTTTTAATGTATTTCATTCAGTTATTTTGTTTTGTCTTTCTATGCCTACAAATAAGTTTAAAAATGCAATATACACTATCTTCATAAATATTTGCCTTTGAATTAACTTTATTTATAAAAATTCTCATATATGTCGGAAATATTTAATAAAGTAAAATATTGTAGCTACTTAGAAGGTAGAAAAGAAATAAATTATTTTCTTTTCTGAGGGAGAGTTTACAAACCAGCAAAGAGCTCTCAGCTGTCACTGGGAGTGGAGATGCACGCCTGAAATTCCAGCACTTAGGAGGCTATTATAGCAGGTTCACTTGAGTTCAAGGCCAGCCTGGGTTAAGATTGAGTTGGGGGGGGGCTCATATGCACAGCAAGATCCTGTCTGAAAAACACACAAACAAAGAACAAGAACAGCAAACAAAAACCAGAGTCCTGAACTGAACATGTTACATTACAATAAGAGGCCCACAATGGAAGCGCCCCCCCCCCAACCCCGCGCGCCTCCATTTTGTTGTTTTTCTAGGAAGAAAGGAAGCATAGGATTTTCAATCAAGGTAAACTACTTTAGTTTATTCAGCCTCTCCATTCAGCCTAATTATCTGACAGGCCTGTGAGCTGAAGAACTATTAGGAACACAGGCTTTAACTCTCTGTGTGATAGGACAGAGTATCCTTCTCCTTCAGTAGCAGAGTTAGCCAGCATGCCCCGGGGGTTCATCACTGCCCTGAAAACCTTCCCAGTTATTTCAGGGACTTACTCTGGGGAAGTCATGGCTTCCTCTGACCTAGAAAGAGAACTCTTACTAAAATAAATACTATAATTGCCCTAATGGTCATATAATTTGTGATTAAAATAATTTATTTTATAGCTTTTAATTTGATAATAGAATTGTGGCTATAGGCAATATCCAGAAGATGACATAGCTGAGTGACATGGTAGAGGCAGGCTAGGGGTCCTGTCTTGTTAATAATCTGAAATATGAATTAAAATCGTTTCAGTAGGTAAGGAAAGAGGGTTAATTATCTACAGATATTTAACACTTTATTGATGAACAAGCTTAATCCAACTTTAAAATGCCATTGTTTTTCATATTTAAAAAGCAAATGGAATTGATTATTTAGTAATCTGCTTTATAAATTAAGTATAGACTAATTATTGAATATATTTCAACTAAACGATGGAGCAAGAGGTACATTTTGGATTATATAACTGTGTAATCTAATATGATGATACGGACCACTTCTAGGGAAAATTTGACTTATGGAAAGGTGTAAGCAATACTTTTTGTTTTCTATAGTCACAATCATAATGATGCTATGGTCCTAGTAGCAGCATTTGCTGATAGGTATCTGTGCACTTTGGATTCTCAAAGTGAACAAATGCAAAGTGTTATGAACTTCCTACAGAATTATACTCCTGTGGTATGGTTATTGTCATTACTGAATATGCAAAAATTATATTTATTCACTGGATTTATTAGTGGAAATAAAATGAAGTACAATCTTCATCTGTGCGTGTCTGTGTGATGTTTGAAAATATTTTCTCACTATAAAGTATGTAATTTTATATTATACTAAAGATTAGATTTTACTTAAAAAGTTTTAGTGTCTTTTTCCCTTCAACTCCAAAAATGCACTGAGTGGGGAGGGTGGGCTGTCTCTGAGTGTTCATTAGAATCTCCTCGAGAAAAAGCTATTTAGTGTGAAATATGACAAAAGATAATAGCAGATGGAGAATGAGTAGTAAAATTCTGTCACTTTGACTTTCATATTTCCTTTCGGCTTCTTTGTATTTTCTTTTTAATGCAAGAATTTCTTCTGAGATGTTACATCAAAACTCTAGTCTTTTCACCACCTTCTAAGATATTTTCAGATAATTTTAAACAGTATCTGAAGTTAGGAGACGAGGAACAACGTTTACATTCAGATAGGAATATCTGAGTTTTACTTCTTTTTGTCTATGGTGTAATTTTTTCTTTTCTCTTTTGTTAATTTCATGAATGACAGTTTAAAAAAACATTAAAATTCTCAAAAGGTACCCAAGAATTATTAAAGCATTTAAAATGCACTTTTAGACCTGGTTGATGTTTTATGCCCATGGCAAACTTGGCTAATGAGACCATTTACATTCATGAAATAAAAAGATGGTCTGTAAAAAGCCATAAGATACATTTTCTTCATTTAAATATATTAGAAGTTTTATCTGGGTATTTGAATCGAAAGGCCAGGAGCCTCAATTATTTGAGGAACATATTTAAAATAGCCAAGTTCTAGTTAAAAAGAACAGTATGAATTTTTTAAGGTTCATATTGCCAGGATACCATTTGTAATGGGTGTTAATGATTATTCTTATTTGAAACAAGAGCTGTAGTAGTATTTCTCCCTAAAGTGGATCATTAAAGCTTCATCTTCGTAATTTTCAGTCAAGGTAATGCTGTATTAGAGACTCATAATTTCTGAAACAGTATCTGATCCCAGTAAATTTCATCAGGTGAATTAAGTGTTTCTGAGTACTAATACACTATTTAGGTAATTAAAGGCAAAAGTCATTTAGTAATTTAGTAATACTGTAATACTGTACTTCCAGTCAGGCAAAAGCTAGGTTCTGCTATTAGATTGTGTATATAGTTGTCCCCTGTACACACACACACACACACACACACACACACACACTTAGTAGACTGTTTCTAGAATAGACTGCACGGCATGGAAATGTATTTATGGTCGGTCAAGTTTGCATAGGAAATGGCACAGTATTTGTACCTAGCTTCCATATCCTCCAGTATGCTCTAAGTCATCCCCAGGTTACTCATAAGACTAAGAGATGTAAATGCTACGTATGTGGTTGTTACATAGTATTCTTCTGGTTTAAAGACAGGAAAAGTGTATGTGTAGTTACAGACACTATTTTTTACTGTTTTGAATATGTGCTGGCTGATTCCAAGGATGTGCCACCCTAAGATGTTCAGGATCACTGTAGAACTGAGAACTTTATGCTCTCTTGTGTAGAGTGAGTACACACTTTTATGTGTATATTTAAATGTATTAATCTTAAGAAGTTAAATAACTTAGTGAAGGACACACAATTCATGAATCTGAGACTCAACTCAAACATCTTGGACACATATTTCATGATCCTATCTCTAACATACTAGTTTACTGTGTTTCCTTCAGGTAGCTGTGATTTTGGACAAAACAAAATCTTTGGTAGAATAACGCAAGGCTCTGCTAATGAGCATATTTTTCATTTTAAATATTTTTTTAAAAGAAGGTAGAATTTCTTCATTTATAAATGATTTTTCACTGTCATTTTCTTTGCCTACTAGAAATACAAATGAAAACAAGCCATTTTTGATAAAAATCATTGTGCAAAAGCTTCAGATGTTCTAGTTTATGCTCACTTTCTATTAATGGAAGACATTTTGTTGCTTTCAACTTTGGGCAATTATGAATAAAATACCTCTAAATGTTTACATGCAGGTTTTCATGTAAGCATGATTTTTAGCATTGTAAAACATACTAAGCAATACAGTATCCGCATTATGTTGCGACACAATGTTTTGTTTTATAAGAAATTCCCAAACTTGTCTTCCATCATGACTGCACCATCTTGTACTATTATCCAAACCAGTAAATATGAGTTCCTGTGTTTTTCACAACTTGATCGGCACTAGGTGTTTTCACCTTTTCATTTTTCTGTTATTCCAGAAGGTTCAAATTTTATCTCAGTGGTATTTGAATGTGCAAAATTGTCTAACATTTCTTTTTTCATAGTATTATGTACACATATGTGTATACAGTTTTTTGAAGGTCAGTTCAGATTTTTTTTCACTGTAAATTGACAACTCAAAGTTATACAAGTTTGTGGTATGCAATGTGTTGTTATTATTTGTGAGTAAAGTGTGAAATAATTCAGTCAAACTGATTAGCACATTTATTGTAACTTTTTAGTATTTATTGATGAGAACATTTGTAATTTACTCTTTTGAGCTGTTCAATTTCCCACTGTTAAATAGATCCACCATACTGAACAATGGAAAAAAGACATTTTCCTTTTAAATCTTGCTCTTTTCCTCTTAGTCCAACATCTCTCCTCCCCTACTTCCCCACCACTGTGACTCTCTGCATTGTCTACTCTATGCTGCACTGGTTCAACTGCAGTTGGTTGAGATTTCATATAGAAATGAGAACAGGCATCATATGTGTCTCTTGAAAAAATTTTAAGGCAATGTTGTCTGATTTCATGCATTTTGTCACAAATGACAGGATTTCTTTTTCCTCAGGCCAGGTTATATTTTGTTGTGCGTATTTACCTCATTTTCCCTACCTATTCCTAATGATGTACACAAGTTGATTCCATAGCAGCTTGACTACTGACAACAGGGTTGTAATGGACGTCAGAGTGGAGATATTTATCAGCACATGGATTTTAAATCTTTTATGATAAAACCCAGAAGTGGGATTGCAGGATCTTCTGATAATCCTTCTTGTGTTTTTGAGAAGTTGCCACAGGATTTTCCATAATAGTTATTCTAATTGACATGCTCATCAGCATGTCTCTTTTATTCACATAGTCACCAATACTTCTTATCTTTCATCTTTTTGATGAAAGCCAACCTGACATACGTGGCAGATATCTTATTGTGGTTTTAATTTGAGTTTCCCTAAAGATTAGCAATATTGAATATTTTTCATATGTCCCCAGGCCTTTTGTTTTCCTCTTGTGATAAATTTCTATTCAGGTCTCTTGCACATGTTTTAATCAGATTTTTTGTTTTCTTGCTACTCATTTGTTTCAGGATCTTATATATTTTGAATGGTTACTAATGATGTGCCATGAATAAAGACACCCAAGGCAAAGTTAATAAAGTTGTTCTAACTTGATAAAACATTTAAAAAGTTATAATAAATATGTTTATAATGCCTCAAATGTGGCCATATCATACCAATCCACTAACCTTTCCCCTAAGTGACCATTTAAGTAATACATTTAAGTCATTTGCTAAATGCTTTTAAATGTGCTGCAAAAATTATATTACACAAAAGTTATGCATGATCATAGAGATTAGCACTGAACAATTTTTATTAAGTTTAAACTAAATACAAATCCATAAATATTTACATTTACCTTAAATGATAGAATAAAAATATAAGATTTTTTATGGTAAAAAAAAAGTTAAGATTTTTATATTTTGCTTAGATATTTTACTTTTCAAAACCTTTTATTTTTATTAGAACATGTTTCCAGTACATGATGATTACATTCATCATTGGAAGTCATACATGTATTTATTATATCTTAGTTTTTTTACTTGGTTCTCTTATGAATTGAAAAAGTTGTAACTTCCAGAATACTATAAAGTAAAATAATTTTTACTTTGCATACTAAATTATTTATACTTTGAGTTTCTCATTGAAGCCATATTTAAGCTTTTGTGTTTCATCTGTTTCATTTAGTATTGTTTCTAAATACCGTATATTCTTTATTCATCCATCTGTTGATTGGTATGTGGGCTGTTTCTAAGATTTAGCTGTCATGAAGTGCTACAATTATGAGTATGTGTCTATCCATATACACAATGTTCTCAACTCTTCTGAAAATATACCTAGAAAGAGAATATCTTTCTCTTTTTAATAAGAGAATAAAATAATAATTTTATTTAATAATAATAAAAAGAATATTTCTTTTTATTTTTTTGAGAAACTTCATAGTAATTTCCATAGAGGTTGTTTACAGTCACACTGGCCTCCTCTTCATTGGCATTTGTTACTGGTTGAATTCTTCATGATAGGCAGTCTTTCAGGAGTAAGATGTGATTTTAGTATTATTTCAAACTTTGTTTCTCTAATGGACAGAGATAGTGAGCATATTTTCACATATTTGTTAAGCATTTATATTTCTTAGAAGTATCTACTCATTTCAATAGTCTGTTCTTGACTGGGCCTACTTATGTAAGGGAAATCTAATTTTTTGAGTTCTTGTACATTCTAGATATGAGTCCTCTGCCTAAGGAATAGCTGACAAGCTATTTTCCCATCTCTAGTTTATTTTGTCCTTTTGCTCTTTTGATTATTCCTAGCCTGAGCCCAAGCCTTTTTTTTTTTTAAATTGAAATCTTTATTGGTATATTACATATACATATCATGATTGCACTCTACAATGGGGATTTGTACCAGTATAAGACACAACTTAATTCTCATTTTTTACCATAACCCTAACCACTTTATCACCCCCTATATACAAAAAATTTGTTTCCTTTCTTTTTTGTTATAATCTCATTTTCCTCCTACACCCTATTTTGCTTTGAGTATTTTCTATTTCACAATATATAACATACAATTCTAGAACTCATTTACTTTATTTTCTCATACTAGAGAAAAGATGTGGTATTTACCTAGCTGTGACCTATTTATTTCACTTATGAGGATATCCTCAAGGTATGTCCATTAAAGTATAAATGCTACAAACTTATCATTTTTATGGCAGAGTAATACTCCATTCTGTAGAAGAATCATAGCTTTTTTTAACCAGTCTCCAGTTGATGGACATTTGGGCTGTTTCCAAGATGCAACAATCACAAACTGAGCTGCTATAAACATGGGTGTGCATATGTTACTGTGATATGAGTTTTTAATTCTTGTGTGAATACGCTAGCAGAGTGATGTCCAGGTCAAATGGGACCTCCAATCCTAGCTTTTTGAGGAATTTCCAAACTGATCTCCACAGGGGTTGTACGAGTCTGCAGTCCCACCAAAAGTGGAGAAGGGTTCTAGCACCATTTGTATAAGAGGCTATCTTTTCTCCACTGAGGATTTTTGGTTCCTTTATCAAAGATGAGGTGGCTCAGTGTATCTGAAGTAGGTTCTGGATCTTCTAGTCTACTCCATTGATCCTCAGGTCTGTTAGTTTGCCAGTACCATGCAGTTTTTATCATGGTGGCTTTATAATATAGTTTCAGGTTCGGAGTTGTAATACCCCACCAGATCCCTGTTGCTTAGAATTGCTTTTGTTATTCTAGGTCTTTTGTGGTTCCAGATAAAAGTTTGGATTTTTTCTCTAGGTGTGTGAAATATGCTGTTGGAATTTCAATTGGGACTGCATTGAATCTGTATAGTAGTTTTGGGAGTACAGCCATTTTGACGATATTGGTTCTTCCTATCCAGGAGCAAGGTATGTCTTTCCATATTTTTATATCATCTTCTATCTCCTTTTTCCGAGTGCTATAGTTTTCAGAGTAGAGGTCTTTAACCTTGTTTGTTAGATTGGTTCCTAGATATTTTATTTTTTTGGGTGTTACTGTGAAAGGGACTGACTCCCCAATTTCTATCTCAGTGGGTCTACTGTTTGTGTATACGAAGGCTATTGATTTTTGAACGTTGACCTTGTAACCAGCTATGCGGCTAAAATTGGCTATTAGGTCCAGCAGTTTTTAAATTGAGTTTTTAGGATCATCTAGATAGAGTATCATGTCATCAGCAAATAATGACAATTTAACTTCTTCTTTTCCTATCCTTATTCCTTTTATTTCTTTCTTATGCCTAATTGCTGTGGCTGATTTTTCCGGAACTGTATTCAACAGAAGTGGTGAGAGAGGACATCCTTGTTTTGTTCCCGATCTTAGTGTGAAAGGTTTCAATTTTTGATATGGTAGATAGCTTTTATTGGTTTGAGATAGAGACCATCTATTTCAATCTTCTGTAGAGTTTTCAACATAAATGGGTGTTGTATTTTGTCAAACAATTTTTCTGCATCAATTGAGATGACCATATGGTTTTTGTCCTTGAACCTGTTAATATAGTGTATAAAATTTATTGATTTACATATGTTTAAACATCCTTGCATACCTGGGATGAATCCAACTTGGTCAGGTGTATAATATTTTTCATATTTCTCTGTATTCTCTTTACCAGGATCTTACTGAGGATTTTTGCATTGATGTTCACTGGGGATATTGGCCTGTAGTTGTCTTTTTTGGTTGGATGCTTCTCTGCTTTTGGAATCAGGGTAATGGTTGCTTCCAGGAATGGGTTTGGGAATTCTGCTTCCCTTTCAATTTCATTAAAGAGTTTCAGAAGTAGAGGCACTAACTCTTCTTTAAAAGTTTTATAGAATTCAGCAGAAAAATAATCAGGTCCAGGGTTTTTCTTTGTTGGCAAGGTTTTAATTACATTTTCAATTTCACAGATTGATATTGGCATGTTTAACATTCCTATACTTTCTTTATTCATCTCTGGGAGATCATATGTGTCTAGAAATTTGTTCATTTCTTTTAAATTTTCCATTTTATTAAAGTATATGTTTTCAAAGTAGGTGTTTACTATCCTCTGGACTTCCTCTGGGTCGGTAGTAATTTCTCTGTTCTCATTCCTAATAGCATAGATAGGAACCTTTTCCTTCCTTTTTTTAAATAAGGCTGGCTAAGGGTCTATCAATTTTGTTTAATCTCTCAAAGAACCAACTTTTTGATTCATTGATTTTTTGAACCATTCTCTTGTTTTCTATTGCATTAATTTCTGCCCTGATCCTTATAATTTCTTGCCTATTGTGAGCTTGCTCCATTTTCTGGATGTAGGCCTTCACTGTTCTGAATTTTCCTCGTAGAGCTTCTTTCATTGTGTGCCATAAATTTCTATATATTGTATTTGGGTTATTGTTTAGTTGTAAGAACTGCTCAATTTCTTTTCTAATTTCTTCTGTGACCCATTGTTTGGTCAGTAGAGTGTCGTTCAGTTTCCATGTGTTTGTGAGGATCTTGTGCTTTCCTTTGCTATTCAGCTCCAATTTCAGAGCAGTATGGTCCGACAGTATACAAGGGATAACTTCAGTCCCTTTATATTTGCTTAAACCTGTTCTATTAACCAGCACACAGTCTATTTTAGAGAATGATTCATGAGCAGCTGAGAAGAATGTAAATGCTGACTTTTTGGGGTGAAATACTCTGTAGGCATCTATTAAGTCCATTTGATGAAGAGTAGTTGAGCTCAAGTATTTCCTTACTGACTTTTTGTCCAGATTGTCTGTCTCTTTGTGACGGGGTATTGAGGTCCTCTACGAGTATTGTATTGGAGTTTGTCTGGTTTTTCATGTCCATTGATGTTTGTTTTATATAGTTGGGTGGATTAGAATTTAGAGCATAGATATTTAAAATTGTTATTTCTTTCTCTTGGATTTTTCCCTGTACTAAAAAATAGTGTCCATCTTTATCTCTCTATATCAGTTTTGGCTTGAAGACTATTTTGTCTGTAAATAAAATCACCACTCCTGCTTTCTTGCTGTTTCCTGTTGCATGGAGTATTGTTTTCCATCCCTTTACTTTCAGTCCATGGGTTTCTTTCTGAATTAGGTGTATTTCTTGTATGCAGCAGATTGTAAGATTTTGCTTTTTGATCCACTCTGCCAGTCTGTGTCTTTTAATTGGCGTATTGAGTCCATTTACATTAATGGTTATGACTGATATAGACAAATTTAATGCTGCCATGTTCTCCTGTTCTTGGCTCTGTTATTCTATTTTTGCCCTTTTCCCATCAGTTTCTTGTTTGGCCCCATTGGTTGACTGGGTTAGGTCTCATGGATTTGTAACTTTCTTTATTTTTCTCCAAGATATTCTTTAGAATGTTTTGGAGCACAGGTTTTGTATTTGTGAAATTTTTGAGGTGTTCTTTGTCATGGAAGTATCTTATTTCCTCATCAGTATTAAAGGATAGTTTTGCAGGATACAGCAGTCTGGGTTGAATGTTGTTTTCCTTTAGGGCTTGAAACACTTCACTCTAGGCTGTTCTTGCATTCAGTGTTTGAGCTGAAAAGTCTGCTGTGATCCTGATGGGCTTCCCTTGTTATGCAACTGTTTTCTTTTCTCTGGCTGCTTTCAGTATTCCATTCTTTTTTTTTTTTTTTTTTAACATCTGGAACTTTTATAATTATATGCCTTGGTGTATATTTTTTCATGTCAGGGGCGTGTAGAGTTCTGTATTCTTCATATATTTGTATGTCCAAATCTTTTCCTTTTCCTGTGAAGTTTTCTGCCATTATCTCTGTGAATAGATTTTTTACTGTCTTTAGCATTGTCTCCTGCTTCCTCAGTGACTCCAATCAATCTTATGTTATTATTCTTTGAATCATCTAGGAGCTGTTGGATTAATTTTTCATTATCCTTTGCTTTTTTCCATAGATTATTTCTTTCCTGTTCATTGGCTGAGATCTTGCCTTCTAGTTCTAAAATTCAGTCTTCTGCCATATTCATTCTTTTGTGTAAACTTTCACTTTCTTTCTTAATTTCCTGGATTTCTGCTTGCAGGTGTTTAAAAGGTTCCATTGTTTTTGCTGTCTTTGATTCTATCAACTCAATGATTTCCTCTTTAGCTTTACTAATCATTGTGTTGACTGTGTCCAATATTGCTGCTTTCATCTCAGAAATCAGTTCTGATTTCCATTTTAATAGGTCTGCTTTGGTTACCATTTCTGAGAACCCTGGAGACTGGTCTTCAAATTTCTCTGTTTCCCTTTCCCCTGTTACCTTGAGGTGAGGCTCTTTGTATCTGAGTCTTTGAGTGTATCTTCATCTCTGAGTTTTTGCCATTGTTGTTGTTTTTTTGGCTTTGTACCTGCCCTGTTTCCTGGTGATGTTTGTTGCAAGTTTCTTTCCTCCTAATATTTAGGAACCTCAAAATATCAGTGTTTCCTGGGTTGTTCTTTACAGTGTGTATTGGGACCTAAAGAAAAACCCCTAGTTCTGGCACACCATATGAGGCACTCAAACAATATGGTCAGAATTCCTTCTCCCATCTGCTTTAGAGGCAGAAAGGCTCTGGCTCCTGCACTGCTATAATGGAACTGCCTGAGGTTCCAATAGGCCCACCTGCTCAGCAATACAGAGTCTCTGGGCTCACTTGTGCAGTCGGCCTGGAGGCCAGTAGGCTACAGGCCCTGTGCAGCAGCAATGGTACTGGCTGACATTCCAACAGGCCCGCAAACTTACGAATACAGATTCCCTTGACGTGCTTCTGCAGTTGATGTGGAGAAAGTTAGACTCTGGCCCTCGTTGGCTGTGATGGATCAGGCTGCAGCTTCCCCTGCTCTGCCCTCTGTTATACTCAGTCCCTTGGCGCTCTTCTGGCTTGGGCCTGTAGGTTGGCAGGCTCCAACCCCGGCGTGACTGCAATGGTGCTGACTGCCACCTGCGCGGCGCTGCCTGATGCTATACTTAGTCCCTGGGTGCTCTTCCAGTGTGGGGCCTGGAGGCCAGGATGCTCCAACCCTGGCACAGATGTAATAGCGCCCAACGCCACCTCCAACGCTGCCTCTGCGGCGCTGCCCACTGTTATATTCAATCCCTGGGCGCTCTTCCAGCGTGGGCCTGGAGACCAGGAAGCTCCAACTAAGCCTTTTAATTTCACCTAATTCCATCTGTTGATTATTGATATTATTTCATGTGTAATTGAGGTTCTGTTCAGAAAGTCCTTGTCTACCCTAAATCTTTAACTGTTTTACCTATTCTCTCTGCCAACATGTTAAGTCTTTCTGTTTCAACATTTAAATATTTAATCTATGTTTTAAAATTTAGTGTATGGTAAGTATTATGGGCAAAGACTCAATAATCAGCATGGACAGAACCAGTTTTCCCATGACCTTTTGTGGAAGAGGCTCTCCTTCTATACTTGGCCTCCTCAGCATTAGTCAGGTTACTGAATGTGTCTGGAGATTTTCTGCATCTATTCATTCTCACAGTGAGTACTGAATAAATGTCTTTACATCAATACCATGTTGTTTTTTTATCACTGTGTTATAATTGTATTATAACTTGAAATCTGGAGGGTGTTGCCTCATGCTTTGCTCTTGTGGCTGAGGACTGTTTTTTGTTTCAACAGATAACATGACATCATAGCCAAAAAGTTATTTTATAATGTACATAAACCAAATATCTCCTTCTCCTCTGACCTTAGGTTTTTAAAGTTAATTTGTTAATGTTAATTTTATTAACACATTTATCTCTGGTATTCCTGACACTTAATTATGTGCTAAAGTTATTAATATTAGGAAGATTATTTCTATTATAGATTTTTATTTTACTGGTATTATTCATGATATCAGTCACAGAAATAAACATTCTATCTCTAATGGACATTATTTTACCTATGAATGACATAAAAACGTAGGTAATATGAGGATAAGGTACAGATTAGATTTTACTTTAATTTCTTCATCTGATTTTTATTGGCTGTTTACATAAATACAGGTAATGTTTTAAGTGTCTGAAAAATTTTATTGATAAAATTATTAACTTAAATGTAATTTATTAAATGATAAATTTCCTCATTTCTCTAGATCAAACTAGGTAACTTACAGTATGTCTTACTCTAAGATTCATTATTCAGGTGTGGAAATAATAACATCTTAATGATTATTATAACCCTTCTCTTATGTCTTTAAATAAATATCTTAGTCAATGAACCAGATTTTAACTTCAATTCTGTAAGTAAAATATTTATCAATTGAAATCAACATGTTATTTTTATTCTGCCACAATTGAGAAAGAAAATAAAAGAAGGCACAAGTTAGCCTATATTGTTAACAGGAGAGAGAGAGAGAATAAATACAGCAGATAACTCGTCTTGACTACTTTGAGCTCAGATCATGGGGAAGTTGTCTATGCTCCATGTTGCCAACTCCAGTGATTCTTCCATGAGCCTTCTCAATGGATCACAGCGAATATTTGGTGATATAAATGAAATAGACTCAGTTTGTGTCATTTTCTGTAAGCTAACGGGGAAGGAAAATATTATTTAAAAATATAAATAAGTCAGATTAATGTGAAATGTCAACCCTGATAAGAGTTGAGGAATAGCATGGTGAAGCATGCATCTTCTATAGTTCAAAAATTCATAGATTGGAAATGTCGTCCCCAAATTCATACATTACTGGTATTTGTGAGACATAAGATTGAATAAGTTATGAAGGTAGGGTCTTTATGACAGGGTTGGATTTTTTTATAAAAAGAGGAAGAAAGATCCAAACTAACGTTTTTGGTTTGTCTTACCCTATGATATCTTCTGCTCAGTTTTTGTGTGAAAAGAAAGCCCTTGACCAATCAGAGGTTGGTGCCATGTTTGTGGTACATAAATAAAATGAACGTCTATTCTTTATAAAGGATCTCCTCTAGGATATTTTCCTATAGTATCAGAAAACAGAATAAGACAGGGCATAATTGCCAAATTTAAGCAGTTGTTAAGGTTAAGAAAATCTACGGTTAGTAATTTTTGAAGTAGAATGTAATGAATGTGTACAGCTGTTATCACTCTAAAGATGGCCAATCTCCTCTTCTCTCAGAACATAAGCAGAGTCAGACCTGGTTAGTACTTGGATGAGAGATGGAATGCACCAAAATTTACACAAAAATAGTTTCTAAGATTCAACAATCATAGAGGACAATTGACTCCTGGCACTTGGAAAAATGAGGCACTATAAGTGGTGAATCTGCATTCAGTAGAGAAAGCACAAAGGAAGAATAGATCCACAAAACTAGAGAGCAGAGGGGTGGGCAGATCTCTAGGGATCAGCAGACTGTGTTAAGGATTTCAGCTTTAAGGGCGAAATCTGATGTATGTCACAGAATTAGGTTACAATAAAGCCATTTGAATTTAGAAAAAACATTCATAGTTCAGTGATAAAAATGTATTGGCCACAAGGGATGATGCTCCATAAGTGGGGTGTTCTGTGTGTCTCTCCCATCGCTACTGTTGCCACAATGACAATGAGAACCAAAGTGGTGCTTATTGAACTTTGAAAGCAGTCGTACAAAGCAGGTGCCATTTTGTTCCTTCATTTGGTTATTCAAATAAATTGAGTTACTGAAGAAAGTTCAGCAACGTGCAAAGGACAACAGATTTAGTAAGTGAAGCAACTAAATTTTCAACTTCATTCTCCAATTCAGAATTCTGTTTCGTAATTACAAATACAACATGTGACGCACTTGGTTCATCTCATTCTGCTCCCGTACAAGGAGGCAGAACCTTCTCGTGATAGCCTTTCTTCTTATCATTGCCCAGCAGTTGAGGTGACATTAAAAGTGTCCACATGTGAAAAGGTATACCCATAAAATCTGGTAGATAGTGAGTACTGAATAAGTGTTATTATTTATCATTTTATTGATCCATTGGTAGAGCTGAAACTAAGTACAATTAGTAATCTATTCCTGATCAGCTTTTCAGATCAGTGTATTTTAAATGCAATCCTACCTTATTTTATGATGAAAAATGTATGCTGGGATGGTACATAAAAATACATCCAGTCAGTTTCCTTTCTATACATTAAGCTGCTGAAGAAGTTTTTGTATCCTTTACATGCTAATGTTTACTTTTCTTTCAGTTATGTGTAGTTACTTCTTTTTTAGCAGAGAAAATGTATTCATTGATAAGTAATAGCTCACTCTAAATAGTAATGTACTCGATTTTGTCAGGCTCTCTCTTTGTTAAAATGAACCATTGGTTTGCAGTTTGTGGAAATTGCTATTATTTTATTTCTAGTTCCTTTTAGATTACCTTAATTTTTATAAATACCAAAAATCAAACAAACTCGCTTTGAGAAACAGCTCATAAATTTGTTCACATAGAGCAGAATCCTAATTGAATGTTCTCCCTCATATTTTCTGTTAGAGCTCTGGCCAATTATACTTAGTTTGCAACTTAATAGAGTCAATCTCAGGCCCAACTGAAGGTCTAATGACTCACTGAAATGTGCTGCACTTCATGAGATAACTCTTTAGTTGACAAAGGTTTTGCTCATTGAATCATGTAAATGGATTTTCTGTTTACTCATCTACTATATCAGAAAGCTTATGCTTGAAAGGTCAATAATATCAATGTATGATATTTCAAACAAGATTGACTCATGATTTTAGGAATTTAGTATCTCATATTCCTGTGTCTTTGCTCTTTTTTGGACATCTGACAGTGACCAATATTAATTTACCTTCTTGTGAGATTATTATGTATTCAATAACACCTATTTGCATATCATAAGTAGGTAACTGTGGATGTATATTTAAAAGCTAAAAACTATCTAGTGTGTAAGCCAGTAACCATATAGATTTGGGAGTGCTTATCACTTGAGTGTTCTTGTTCCAATTCTGGCACTACTTATGAGTCTTTGACAATATCATTTATATAACCAGATTCTACATTTCCTTTTAAAAAAGGAAGAGTTTAGAGTAGACTATTTTCATTTTATTTTTCCGGTTCTGTCAATGATTTTTCCAAGCCTGCTCACTAAATTTGAAGAAAGACCATGGCACAATAGGTGAAACCAAAGTACATTGTGATAGGCTAATTCAGTAGTGAAATACCTATATAAGCTTGAAATTTCTTTGGTCATTAAGACCATTACAGAAATAACTGAGTCATATTTTAGAAAACTCATGCCAAAATATATTTAAGTATTCAGACTGCTGTCACAACACAGAAGGTATGAAAGTTTCCACATTGTTTATGAATATAAGGACTATGATATATTTGAAGTTCTGGTTTCAACTTGATTAATTTTGTTCATTATTCCACAATAGAGTGCAAAAATATTTTTAGTAGATTCTATTTTTTTTAACTAATCTGTTCCATCTAGAATGAATATCAAGCCTAAAAATGTCAGGGTTTTTCACAAAAGTAAAATCATTAATACTCTTTAGAAGAGTCATATATATATATATATATATACATATGCATATATATATATATGCATGTATATATATATATATGCATATGTGCTTTAATTTATTTATGACTCTTCTAAAGAGTATATATATATATATGCCTATGTTTTAATATTAAGTGAGAATTTATTATTATTTATTGACAATATTAGTATTTTATTATTGAGATTGAAATGGTATTAGTAACAGGATAATTTTGTTAATTCAGTATATAATTCTCAATGAAAAAATTCAAACAGAAAAAAGTGAACATTTTAACTATGTAGCTATATATTTTAAAATGTTTTTCATATAATACTGTTCTATGAAATGCATATTAGAGTTTTTCTCTTGATTTTCTCTTCAATGAAGTGTATGTTAGTATTAGTTCTAATTTACTACTGAGCATAAATTAAATATCCATTAATCAGTTTACTAGAAAACACTCAAATATTTAGATGCAGTGCCCTTCAGTGTTTATATTTAAACAACCATCTCTTTAGCAATCCCTGATAGTTCTCTCACCACAGGGAACAATAAAACTGTACAGATGGCTCACTTTATACATGGGCTTTAAATAAGCAATGAGCCATTCTTTTCTTTGCAAAAAATCAGCTAGAATTTATTGATTGCTCAGTATGTGCCTGGGGGTGAGACTTGATTTTTCTGATAAGAACTGTAGAAATAACCTCCATGAAGAAGGCAGAAGGAGGTTCTTCTCATGTCACATAACTTCATTATTGTTCCTGTCCAGGGAAACTTTGTATAAGCTATGAAATGACTCAGAAAAATTTCATTTTTCTTATGAGAAACCAGAATATGTGACCCAATTAGAAAATGGTCAAGTTTTGGAATTGGTACTATAGTTACTGGGTTTTTTTTTTTATCTTTATTGGTACATCAAATATACACATCATGATTTCACTCCATAATGGGGATTTGTACCAGTATAAGACACAACTTAATTCTTATTTTTTCCCATAGCCCTACCCACCCTACCACCCCCCCATATACATAAAATTTGTTTCCTTACTTTACTGTTTTTTGGACTCAGTGTTATTTACTATTTCTTTGCTTCATTATGTTGAACATTTTACTGTTGAGATTCCAAGTGCATAGAGAACCTCACTGCAGATTTGGATATATTTTCTTTTGCCATTAAAGTTACTGAGCTAGGTAAGCTATACCCTGCTGGAGATTCAGTTCTGTTCTGCGATGAAAAAACAGACATAAGTCAATAAGCATACGTTGCAAATGTATAGGAGGTGTTCTATATTTCTGTCTGTGCAGGAGACTAGACCATCTGGCAGACAGGCTTTCTGAAAATCGAGTTTATGATTTAGCACAACATTCAACATTGTCCCTTACAGCAATGTGTATTGCAGAGATGTGCCTACTCTGTGTGAAAGTCCAAGGAAAGATAACAAAGAACTGAGTATTAGCGTCCTTTGTTGATTTCTGTGCTGTTCCTTTATGAAGTGATCCAAAAATGGATTGGAGATTAGGGAATTCTTGATCAGATTATAACCCAAGAAGTGAATGGGGATAAACAGAGTCCACCAACTCTGACAGTGAAAGTGCAGGAAATCCCTGAATGAAAGAGATAATATAAAAGTGTTGAAAGACAAAGGATGAGCAAAACATTCAATTGAAAACAGTGACTTGTGGAGAAAAAAGATAACATAATTTAAATTTCTAACCCATCAAATTTTCCAGTTTAAAAAAAAAAAAGGCAAACAGTGGTCAGACTTGTATCAGTTAATGTTTACTAAAGAAAATGATTTAATACACGATTCTCTTTTATCATTTAAGTTTTCATGTAAATATTTTTATTTTGGGGAAAATATTCAAAGTTGAACTATTAACTTTAAGTTGAATGAAAGTTTAACATCACTGTTCATTCAAGAGATGCAGATGAAAACACTAAGATTTCATCTCACTCAAGAAAGAATGGCTATTATCATGAAACCCACAGACAACAAATGCTAGAGAGGCTGTGGGGAGAAAGAAAGGAACCCTTCTCCACTGTTGGTGGGAATGCAGATTGGTGCAGCTACTGTGGAGATCAGTGTGATGGTTCCACAAAAAACTAGGATTTGAAGGCCAGTGATCTAGCTCACTGGTTCTGGCTCCTGATTTGCAAGTGCAACGGCCCATGTTCAATCCTAGGTAACCACATACAACAATATTGGGAGTGGAGACTCACAGCCACCAGCAATCAGAAGCACATACCACAGTGCCAGGAGTGAGGTAACAGGATTGCTTGAGTTCAAGGCTGGGCTCAAAGTCAGCCTGAACTACAAAAGCAAGAACCTGTCTCAGAAAACAACAACAACAAAACAACAAAAAAAAACAAAAGCAAAAAACTAGGATTAGAGGTTCCATTTGACCCTGCTATTCTCCTACTATATATATATATATATATATATATATATATATATATATATATATATGAATTAAGATTCCTATCACAATGACATTTGTGCACCCATGTTTATATCAGCTGAATTTGTAGTAGCTTAATTTGGAAATAATTCAACTGCCTATCAACAGGAGACTGAATTAAGATTTTTTAAAAAAATAAAATGGAGTATGACTCCATTTGATACATAGATTGATAAATTTGATTCATTTATACTCAAAAGGGTACACCTTGAGAACAAATATTTGTTCATATACAATTTCCCATGTACCAGATTGTTCTAAATATACATGTACCATGTAATATAGCATGATTAGACAAAGTACATTACAATATTGTAAAAAAAAGGATCTATTGTTAGTCCTTTTTATTATATTTTATCTTTTCTTTCTGTTTCTATTTTTACATTTTCACAATGCAGTTTTCTTTTGAATTCTCATGTCTGTTCTTTGTAAAGAATCTAATCAATGTCACTTTAATAAAAACTGGCCAGTAAATATATCTCCAGCCCACTTTCACCTTTAATTACCCAAAATGCCATTTTCAGTTATGTCAAGTGCAAAAGATCAAATAACTAGGGTCATCGTGATTATTGAACAAAGAGGTAAAATAAATGTACTATTACTATTTCTAAAATATTTTGTGAGGCCAGTTCAAGGTAATTTAAAACTAAAAACAAACATTTAACTATAAAAACTTTGTTATAGAAAAAATAATCAACCCCTCTCAGCCAAAAACAATTGGCATTATACTGAACCACGATGTTGGGAGAAAGTGGACTTTTTCCCTTAGCAAGAAATACAGTCTTTACTGACGTTATTCACTGTCAGCTGCTTAAACTTCCTGTCTTTTCAGAATTTATTTAGGTTAGATTTTCAGCTCTACTCTGGGATCCACTTTACTAACAAATGTGCGATTTGAAATATTGAAAATAATTGTCATTTTGAAAGGTGAAAATGTTAAATTTGTACCTAGAGAACACTGCAGCTGTTAAACACGTTGATGTAGCATCTGGCAGAAGGAGCAGGCAGTCGTTCGCATTTTCAATTCAGGTGCACGGAAGGAAAATCAGAAAGAAATGTCCGCTCATAAGTCTTGTAAAAGCATAAGAGCTGTGTCCTGACAGAGGGGGAAAATAATTTTAAAACTCCTTAAAAGTGTTAACTGAATGTAATGTCAGCCTGTCAACAACTGCTTTCAAAAAATAAATTACCTCTAATATCTGGTGTATTTGTTCATACCTTCTATTCCCCTGTAACCAATTAGTTAATACTCACTTTGACAGAAAGATGGTGATGCCCAATAATCTAAGACGTTAGATGTTCTGCAAATACCTTGAATAATGCTCTGACTGAAGAGAATCTTTCAAAAAGCCTCTCTATATCATATCCTAATTTAGAGAAATGCAGCACTAAGCTGCAGAGTGCTCTCAAGCTAATGTGTGGCTGTTCATTGGATTCTCATTTCTCGCCAGGTTCGTGTATCACTTACGTATACATTCTCTCCCAGGATGCATTTCCTAAAGGAATTTATATTGTTTTTATTGATCACACTAGAAAATTAAAGCTCTTTTCACCAAGAATAGAATATATCATTCCTGAATTACTAACTGGCATGCACTTATGGTACACATGAGAAACAGTAATCCAGAAATGAGGTCACATTTTAATGTATCTGAAAGAAATATTTATATAAAAATGTTGGAGAAATTGGCTGGAAGATAATAAAAACTTATGTTAGTCAGGTAAACAAGCTAAAGAACATTCAGACTCAAGAGCAAGTCAACTAGTTTTCAGGAGAAGTTAAGCAACATTTAATGTTGTCTAAAAGTGCCAGGAAGATGTAAGCTATTGCACTAGAATCAGAATAAAATAGCTACTGTTGGTGTCAATCTGAGCAAAACTCCAAGTGCATTCCCCTTTCCCCCTGTGATACTTTTCCTTTCTCAGCAGTGGCCCATCCTCTTCTGTGGCAATCTCTAAGCCCAGCCCTAGATCACCACTCGTACTGCTTTCACATCCTCCACAGCAAATGCCACCATCAGTCTCTCCTCTGGCCCTGCTTCATATTCTTACAAGCAAATGCTCTTGTTCTAGAGCTCATTCTTTCTCCATGTCCCCTGGCAGTGACAGATTTTGGTAAAACCTGAAGTTCTTGGGGTAGGAGTATAGTGCTTTGATGGAGCACTTGGCTTCATTGGTGAGATACTGGGTTTAATCACTAGCAAAAAAACAAAAGCTCATTTTTATTTTGTACTGGTATCTAAAATCATGCTTTTTGCAAGTGCATAAACTATTTCTCTTATGTACCCTCAAGTCTTTGCTTATTATTTTTTATGTACAACCGGCTAAATGATTTTCTCAAAACATAAGATAAATTATGTTGTTTCTTTGCTCAGAAGCCCCCTGTGGATTTCTTTCTACAGATTTAAAAGTACAATATTTTCAATAGAAGAACCATCTATTAAGTCTGGTGTAATCTATTGCAAGCTCATTTTCCTTCCTTCTCCCTGCTTCAGCCTCCCTGATGTTTGCTCCTTAGGACACTGGGCCAGGTGTGCTTTCTTCTGCTTGGAAAATTTTCCTGTTACTTGCCTGGTGATTCCCTCAGCCTTTTCAGGGTCTGGTGTTATCCTTATAAAAGACTTTTCCTAGTTATCTAATTAAAATCATTTTCCTGTTTTCTACCTTCTACTATTTTTTAAGCATAAGAGGTGGTAAGCTATCTTCCAGCATACTCCATATTTCATTTTTCTAAATTTGCTTTAACTTTTCATGTGACTGCACATTCCAAGGCAGTAAAGATTTTTTTTTTGTCCTTTAAAATATAGTATCAAGTGGTTAAAGTGTACCTGTTTCACAGCATGCAACCCACAATCAAACCCTCTAAAAGTAAATGATTATAACTCATAAGATAGGCCCTAAAAACTGAACAATTGCAAATCTTTACAACCTGAGATTGCAAAAAACTCTCCACATCTAATAAGTGAACATATGTTCTTATGGCTTGTATAACTAATTCATATAACAATGTTTTAAGCATTCAAACTCTCTCCTTTAAAACTAATGTATTTGACTAAAGTTGTTATCTAAAGTATTGCATTTAACAGTTGTTTCTTTTACTATTCCAATTTAGTAAGACTCATTTTGATCATTTCCTCAAATCTTACACTACAAGGGACTTATCATAAAGGAATCAGAGCACAGGTGAGATTGTCATTAAAATATTAAGGTTATTTATAAAGACCTAACATGTAAGAGCTGAGGTTCTCCCTTGTGATTTTGTTAGGAAAAAACAGAAAATGCTAACACTCTTCTCAGCTATTTCTGAGCACTAAGGAAGCCTGCTCAATGTTGCGAGACAAGCAAACTCATGGAATCACAACCAAGGTCAGCTCATCTACAGCAGAAGCCAGGACACTAGGAAACCTTAAGTAGTGGCTTTGGCCAAGTTCTGGAGGCTGAGTGGATGAACATGAGTCTGAGAAAGTCGTGCAAGCCATAGTATTAGAGCTGAAAGAGAATCCCACACTTCCTTGGTGTTTACATGGAAAAGTCCTAAAAAATGCAATAGAAAACTAAGTGAATGGAGACTCATGACATCTACAGCTGATGCAGACATTAAGAACTGTCCAGCAGAACCAGCCTTGGCACAGAATCAGAAATTATTAGACATAAAATTCAAAATGAGTATGGTTACTACATACTCTATGAGAAAAAGTAGACATAAAAAATGCATGAGTGATTTAATAACAATAACAGAAAAACAAACAAACAAAAAACAAAACAAAGCAAAAACTCAGAAGCTCTCAGAATGAATAGAAAGAATTGTACAAAATGATAGCACTGTACAAGAAATGAAGAGCAACCTTGATGGGCTGGCCAGGAGAAACTATACAACTTAGTAAATGATCAGTGATCTTGAAGAAATGCTAAGCTGAGGTCTCAAAACTGAAAGGCAAAAGAAGAAAAAAGTAATAAAGAGCAAGAGAAGAGAATACCCAAGAACTCTGGAACAACTGAAAATTCATAAATATGCATGATTACAGTACCAGAAGGAGAAGAAAGATGATAGAGTAGAAAAAATATTTGAAGTAATAATGGCTAAAAATATTATAACATTTATATTAGACATCAATTCATACTTTTGGGAAGTTTAGAATACGTCAGTTGGAATAAATACCCGAACATCTGCACATTAGATTCAGGCTCCAGAAATCCAAAAAGAAAATCTTGAAAGAAGTCTGAGTGGACGTGAGGCTCACATTAAAAATAGATTTGCATGTCTACATACAATTTATAGTTGTACAATTTGTCTATTTAAAAACTTTAATAGATAATAGTACAAGGGCTGATACAGAACCTTTTTCTTTATTCGGATTTGCCTGAACCCTAGTCAAATTCACATTCTTTGTCTAAACTTCACTAGGCAAGTGTAGAACTATTTGTACCCCTCAATACAATTAAGCACAGAAAATATTTACTGTCTAGCTGACTGAGACTTTCTCTGCTTGTCAAACAGTCTCACTGGTAGTCATCCATCTATAATCTGTCTACTGCTTCCCACTACCATCTAATGTGTAATCATCCAGGTGAGGATCCCTGATCCTAGAATAGTGGCGCTGCACTATTGCAATTGCCTAAATAAAATCAGTCTCCTTACTTGTAAAGTTTTTGTATGATATTGAGTATGGATTTATCTGACTTTCACCTGTAAAAACAATTTATATTATGAATTAGTTTATACTTTTCAAGCCTTAATGTGCTTATTAGATACATATTGATCAAGTTTTAAACAAATGATATCCACAGATATTTAAAGAATGTCATCACAATTTATTTATGCTCCTCACTATTTTTGTCATGATTAATTAAGTAAATCAAATTAACAGTTTGAAGGCCATGTTGTAAAGTATACTTATAAATGTCTTCATTTGTATATGTATATTTCTGCTATTTACATTTGTGATAATAATAAAATAATAGCATTATATTTGAATTGGCCAACTTTGCAGTTGCAGAGACAAAATATCAGACCCTGGACCCATGAAGCAGGAGAGTTTTTTGGTTCATGAATTCAGAGGCTTCTGTCCAAGGACAGCTGGCTCCAAACCAAGTAGATCTTGATGGAAATATGTGGCAGAGGAAATCTGTTCAGTAAATGGCATCTTGAAAACAGTTTGGGGAACATAACCCAATCACATTCCTAAACTTCGCTTCTGAACACAAGAACCTCCTGGGGGACATTTTAGATCTGAGCTCTAAAAAAAATACATGCAAATGTTATGTTTTTATGGTACTTGGTGATATTCCTGAGTGATGCAGAGTGGAAGACTACATAATTTTCTCAACGAGAAACAGTAGTGTTAGTTAGCAGGGCTTATGCTCTCTGAGTTTTGTTCTCTAACAACAAATTGCCTTCCAAGGAAAGCATTGCATTTCATACTTTCATTAGCAGTGTTCTGAGTGCATTCCTGCCATCCTCTTCAATCACTGATAATGTCAGACTTTTAAATTCCTGTTTCTATTTTATTTTGATTAAAGGGAATTTATTTAGCCTTTGCATTTATTTTACTTTATTGAATTATTTATATTTTCTTTGCCAAATTTCCTATTTGCTAGCATTTTCCTTATTGTTTTGTGGGGATCCATTATTATAAACATCAATGTTCAGTAAATACGTTTCATGTGTGATTTTGTTTTTTATCTCTTTGCTTTCAAAGGAAATTTTCGACTTGGTTGAACTCAAATTTTTGCCAGTCAACTGAGGATTGAATTAATCAGTTCTGAGGGAAATCACTGTCATAGGACAACTCCATTCACCGCCCAGGCCCCAAGGGACATTGGCTCTACCCCTTGGGATTTCATGTCCCAGCAGCTGCGGGCCGCTCCAGGCTCCTCAGATGCACGCCCCTGGGTTAGCTCTCCAGAGCTCTCCGGTAGCTGCCCTGCTCACTTGAGGTTCTGCAGGTCTCCACAGGTCCTCAAGTCTCTCTGGGTCCCTGTCTCCAAGTGTTGCTGCCGGTTGCTCCTCTCTGTCACCTTTGGCTGGTCTGAGCGGCTGGGCCCTGGAACTCTTTGGGGGTCAAGGACCCCTAGTTTTACCACTTCTTGTAATTCGACCTGCTCTGCTCACACAGCTGAAGACACAGGTCAAGAGTGGATTACAAGACCACACGTATGGACCTTTTGTGAAACGGTGCTCTGTGCACGCGAGGGAGGCGTCCCAGACCAACCCGAAGCGTGTGAGAGCGACGCACAGTGCAATCTTTGACATTTTTTAAAATTAAATCTTTATTGGTACTTTATGAATACATATCAACGTTGTATTCAGCATTGAGAGTTTTTACCAGAATATAACATGACTTGATTCTCATTTTTTCCCTTTGCCCCTGCCATGCATAATCTTTATTTCCTTTTTTTAAATTACTGTCACATTCCTTTCCCCCTCTTTGTTTACCCCTTTCCTTTTAAATATTTTCATTTAAAGGACTTGTTGGGAACCTCCGGAGGGGAGGACAGAGGTCAGAGTCATCTGGTCACGCGTCGGGGCCATCTGAAGTTTGAGTTTCAAACGTGCTGCCTGAACAGTTCTCTCCTGGCATGGCTGCTAGGTGTCGCAGTCCTCACCACGACAATTCTGTGACCATGTGGGCAAAGTGGCAGCTTGGCCGACAGCTCCAGAGTGTGAGAATGGTGAGACCGACTGCTGTAGCTTTTGAGGAGTCTTTAGCGTTGGGTCAAAGAGTCCTTATATTTTTATATTATGTCATCCAAAAAAAGTTAACTCTTCTCAAGTTCAACTCATGTTCTTTCTTTGAATCAAGAACTGTTCATTTGTTTTCACAAGATCTTCCATACAATAAAACACTTTAATTCTCAACTTTTCCAGTGTTTTAAATTTAGACCAAACAATGATCATTTTAAATAATTCTTTCATTTCTCTATACATTCACAATCAACAGCAAGAGAACTTTGATGCTTTTTCAAAACAGTGAATGACATTAAGAAACCTTAAGAATGAATTCTCCCTCTGAATTAAAATCACCCTGCACACTTCCAGAATTTACCATCAGTTTTATAGGCTTGAGGTCTGACCTGTCTGACCTAAAGTCTTGTCCTACTTGCCACGGTCAATGGGAGAGACTCCACAGAGCCGGAAGGGGTGCACGTCCGCTTGTCTACTGTTCATTTGTGAGACCGAAGTCCTGGGAGCTGAGCAGGTCTGACTGTGTTGGCTTTGATTAGGAGGAAGACACATGTATTGTTCTCGTAACGATGTCCCACCCAAATAATCCAGTGATCCCATTAAACTACACAATGTTATTAATCATGTTTTCAAAATACCGAGTTGGGAAGGATAACAAGGTGACAACTGAGAGCGATTTTAAGCCAAAACTGCAATTCCTGGAGGTGCTTTAAATTCTAAAACAAA